>CAJNOP010000781.1:0-15502 GCA_905250075.1 Rotaria sp. Silwood1
TATTAGATCGATCAGACATTCAAGCATTAGTTAATGAAGCTAAAAAAGGATGAATGAAAAATTATGATCAAAACTATTCAATTAGATTAAATATTTGAACGATGACCGAATATCTAAGGATATTAACAAATATTGTAAACTTTTAGCATAGAGATATGGATACGTGGTCTAACATAAATTATTATATATTTAACATTTATCAAATAAACTAATTTTGATTTAGCATTATACAAAATAAATATATACAAAATAACGCTCATGCTCCGGATTTGCTGACCCTTTTCGGAACGATAGGAATATTATGCTGTTTTTTTACAAAAGAAATAGTGGTTTAAATCTCATCATAATAGTTTAATCGGTAATATTGCCGGTAATTGCACACAGAAATTCATTTGTTTCTACAGGATCTTCCCCATATTTTCTTCTATGTATCAAAAATAAAAAAATGATGAAAATTCGATTTTTTTTTTCATATATTTGATCGTATTCCGAGATACAAGAACCGTGGTCACGAATGTTTTTAGAGTTTTCTTAGGCTCACTGAAACCTATTTATAGCCAAAAGATGAGGTCAAAAGTTTTTAAACAGTTCGGACATTTCCTTCGTTAGTTATTGAAAAAGTACAACTCCTTATCTTTGAAAATATCTATAATGAGAAACACTTTCTATTAATTTTCAAATAGAACCGACTTTGCTATCAAATTTATCTTTGTCCTTTAAAAACGAAATTATTTTTCATTTTCAACAGATATATCTTATCAAACATGAGAAAACACATAGTTATGAAATTCTGTATATTAAAATATGAAAAATAAAGAAATTTCTATTTATTTATGTGCCTATAAAATTATGCGTCTAACAAAAACAGAGACAAAAAGAATGTTATTCGATGGATATAGATTCTACAAAAATGTGTCGTTGTTTATATAGACGACATCGATCAGATAGAACATATGAGCATGTCGATATAAATACTGACACGTATAACATGAGCGAAATAGATATAGGTGAACATGGAATATTCATGTGTTCAAAATGAATGACTTACCTGATGAAATTCTTGTGATTATTTATAAAAAATTGGCTAAAGCGGAAGTACTGTAGGGTATGTGGGTGTGGGATGCGAGTGTCTTTATATGTTATCCAAGCCACACCCACCCTCATTTTCGATGTTTTATTTTCAATCTAAGTAACTTTTAGAAATTTGGCAATTACTTATTGAAAATTTCCTCTTCCCAAAAGTATTGTTATTTACAAAAAGCTTTCGCAAAAAGCACATAAATTAAGATTCTTTTGGATATTTTATTGAGAAATCGTAGAGGAAGCATAATCTTTTCGAATACTTAATAAGTAATAAAAATGAATTTTTATCAATAGCAGTACGAATCAACTTCGAAAGACGCTTAGTTTGAAAAACATCCGTTTGATATTACGAATCATGAGATCAACATAAGAAAATCCTTCGCTTCTCAATTCTTATTTGAAAAGATGCTTATAATGGTTGGTTGATTAAAGAAGGAAACTAGTAAAGTTGCAAAAAGCATTGAAATACGTTCGAGAAAGGAAGTGATAAAAGACTAAACAAATCGACTGGTCAATTTTTAACAATCCAGACCGGCATCATCAGAAGAATATTGTATCAATCTGAGTTATGGTGAAAACCCTTTTTATCAATTCGTAATACTTAAATGTATTGGTGAATATTGGTTCTAGATGTATCAATTCAAAAAATAAGTTGACTTCTATAGTTCATGATAGTACAAGTTCAACGATATTCTTCAGTGAACTCGAACCGCCAGTTCAATCACTATACTATAGACACATATATACATGCTGTCGTAGAATTCTAATAGGTAATCAATTTTTTCTTGCACTCTAGAATGGTGATATGTTTACGTTTTGGGTTTTCTCTGCTAGTGTTATGGATTGAGTTGTTTCGAATATGCATCAATTAAAGGTGATCTTTCTTATATATAAACAACGATATCTAGTCACGTAAGACCTTAAGTAATAAAGTAACAATGAGGTTTTGTTTTGATATCGTAACAGTCTTTTCTTCTAGAACTGTTCTAATTAATCTTGATATAGAATAGACTAAAAGTCAGACAGCAGATATTCTCTACTTGTCAGTGTATTAATTGTCTATCATCATATCTCTGTAATTTCATTTGGTTTCATTTAAATCTTACAGTTAAATATATTTTGTTCATTCTGCAGATCAATGATACTTTCTCCAAAAGTAAACAGAACACTTAAATGTAAGGTCTAAATGAAGAAAACTGAAGTAACGGACATTCACTAGCAGCTAAGAAGTGTCAGGCGACTTTTGACTTTGTATGTGTTTTCTGTTGTTATCACTGATCTATAGAAATTATTTGCACTATTTCGAATAAATACCCCTAATTTACGGTGGTTCTAGAGTTCGGTTCCAATTGGATCACGAAAACGAAACAAACAATGTTATAGGAAACATATTTCTTATCAAAATAAATATTCAGCTACCGTTCATTGCTGAAAGAAAAAGCAGTCTGTTACCAGTATCAACTACAGTATCAAAATCTGAAAACGCTCAAATAGATCCTCCAACAGTCTTTCAGCTAGAAGGAATTTTTTTTGTCATGCCTTTTCTAAAACGAGTAAGATTAGTTTCATCGCATATGATAAAGTCTTTTCACCACAATACGATCAAATGCGGGTCTCTGTTCTTTAGTTGACTCAGATATTTTTCACCCTCAGCTTCAATTTGATTGAGTTGGAGGTCGAGTTGAGTAAGTGTCTATGACAAACAAGAATTATTAACATGAAATAGTTGAAGAAGCTCTTTCTTTCACCTTGTTCTGCCATAATGCGTCACTCAGATATTGTACACCTCGATCTCCGATTTGATTATTGACGAGGTCAAGTGTAGTGAGTACCTGTGACCGGTAAAAAAAGAGTAGCGTAAAATCTTTACAGGCTATTTCTTTCACCTTGTTCTGTAGTAATGCGTCACTCAGATATTGTGTCCCTTTGTCTCCAATCTGATTTTTCGTAAGATTGAGAATAGTGAGTGTCTGTATCAAAAATAAGAATGATCAGAATGAAATAGATAAAAAGATTCTTTTTTTTACCCTATTCTGTCGTAATGCATCACCTAGATGTTGTGCTCCTTGACCTCCGATATGGTTGTTCTCTAGTTCGAGTGTGGTAAGTCCCTATAGTAAATAAAAGAAACTAACATAAGATATTTAAAGATTATTGTGCTCACTTTGTTCTGTCTTAAAGCCTCACTTAGATATTGTATGCCTTTATCTTTGATAGAATTGCCACTAAGATTGAGTGTATTGAGTGTCTACGTACAATAAGAAAGAACACTAAGAGAGAGATGTGGAGACTTCTTCACTGTATTCTGTCGTAATGCTTCGCTTAGATGTCGGACTCCTTCACATGTGATTTCATTGTATCCTAATTTTATTGTAGTAAGTGTCTATACCAAATCAGAAACACTAGGTAAGACAGATAAATAGTATTTTTCGCACTTTGTTATATTTTAGTGAATCACTCAAATATTTTACTCCTTCATCTTCAATGTAATTACTCCGTAGTACAAGTGTAGTGAGTGTCTGTGCCAAAGAAAAAGAAGACCAATATGCGATAGATAAACGCAGCATTTCTCTCACTGCATTCTCGCGTAGTGCCTCACTAAGATACTGTGCCCCGTTGCTTCCTATTTGATTGAGAAACAAGTTAAGTGAAGTGAGTATCTATGTGAAATACGAAACAGTCAATAATAAATAGATAAATAGATATTTTTCTCACCTTATTTTGTCGTAATGCATTACTCAGATGCTGTGCTCCCGTAGATTGAATTCGATTAGATTCGAGATTGAGTGAAGTGAGTTTCTATAGTAAATAAAGAATGTCAGTATCAGACAAACAACGATACCAAGATTTTCACTATTGTGTTTCATAAAGCATCGCTTCAAAAGTATGACTTTTCAGCTTCTATCACTGGTTAATATTTTTATTCTCTACGTCTATTCAGAATCTATGACCAAAGAACGTAGAGTTAATATCATGGAAAGTAATGAATGTACTAATTTGATAGGAAAAATGACGAAAGAAGTACCAGCACGATTTGAGTACTTGTCAATATGTCTTCATTCAACATATGGATTTTATCTAGAAACTATTGTGGTAAAATTGACGAAGATTATACTTTAACTTCATCAATATCACACTCAAGTAGGAGTGTACAGCTAAAGCTCATTAGAGCTCATATGAGTGTGAGTGGTTTCCCTGTTTCGAATAGAAGAGATCTTTTGAATTTGAATTGTTCACAAGAGACCATCGGCGGACTCTAGGGATTCCGAATCCCATGGGAGTCCGATGGAAATCGCAGGAATACTTGATATAGATGTCTGAACAACACTGAAATTATAAGGCATACATAACAAGTCGCACTTCATTCATTTAATATTTTGAAACCCATCTCTTTAAGAGAACAATGTAGACGTATGGAAAATAAGAGTGTGAGTGTGAATCTTTGGTGAAGATGAAAAGAAGATGCAGATCCACACCTTCATTGATATCGCTAACTGAACATTTTGGGCTACAGAAGCGACTGCTGTCTAACGAAATAATGTGAGCTAAATCGTGACATCTAGTACGATTATTTACACAGTTCAAATATGGGAGATATCTCAAACGCTTTGCACAATGGCGTTCATATTGATTCATAGACGGGTGAATCAGACTACACTTTTTTAAGTCAACATAAAATATATAGTTGCCATTAAACCAAGGTACTAACTCCGAAGACCAACTTGCGAACTTTTCATTTTAACCTATACTAAGTAAGTCGTAGTTCCACGGTCAACAGTTTTATTCCTACACTGATCAATAATGATCTTCACGTTAACACCAATACAAAAAGAAAACATAAATAAATAATCTATCGACTTCTTACCAAATGATAGGAATAATATACTAACCGATTAGCTCATATTACTTCATTATACGGTTTATTTAATAGAATAGACATGATTCATGGGAAAACGTAATAGATTAGTTCTAATCGATATTACTTTGGTTTTTGCTGCCCTTTCATTGACAAAGGAAAATGAAACAGAAGAGGTTTTTTTGTGTCACTAGTATTGATACATATCTTATGAGAAAATTTGTCTAGACTTTGTTTTAATTGGACTAATTTTTTGCGTCGGAAGAATAAATATCACTCGACCTTCACAACTCAAGTGAGGCTTAGAGGTATCAATTGAATTTTCGAGAAAAAGGCAGACAGCTAGAAAACAAAAAGAATAGAAGTACGGAACTCAATGAGGGTCTCGAGTATTCGAGCAAAGTTCAGATAATCCAGTACATGCGAAATCTGTTTTGTTTCTCATTCAAATCCAGTGGGTTAAATTTTTTATTAAAGTTTCCAAAGTGTCACAAAGGACGAGCAAAAGATTGCTTCGAAACAATCAGCATCAAAATCATCTCATGATCTTCTCCTTTATGATAATTTTAAAGAAAAGCATTTGTCAAGTTTATAATCTAGTATCTAATCTTCTTTCCAGATTTGATGTAAATTTTGCTTGGCAGAAAGTAACAGAATCTACGATAAAACAAAGTAGATCATTTGTACAAGTCTAGCGTGAAAAAAACGTATTGTCTGGTCTGACGAAAATCATTACAAATCAACGGATCAAGAGTCAAGCTAGTGCTTCAAATCTAATGGTACTTTTTTCATCCAAATCAGAGAAATATGGCTGATCCTAAGACAAAAGTCATAATTCATTTTCTTTGTCATCTAGTGATAAATCTCAATTTCATGCAATAAGAGTCTCCAAATCAAAGTCTCCTTTACTCTCAAACTCTTTTTCTCTTTTGTCAAGATTGATGCCACAAGCAACATTGTCATAGGTAAAGAGCCTCTTGTCTTTTAGTGAACAGGAAGGCTGTGCTGCTACCTGATTGATTTGAGCATATTCAACGGTCAGATTATTGAATGAATAAAAGGTTACACATAAGATGATATAGATTCATTTGATTCGACATATCTCTTGTATTACTCATTCATTTGATCAGCGGCGGTGACGAGGAGCTCTCGCCAAGGAAGTCGTTTTCGACGGCGGTGGTGACGACAAAATTTTTCCTATGTTATTTCACAGCGTGTTTCATAGGTTCCTACTGTTAAGACAACCATTAGACGTTCTGTTTTCACAGAATTATAACGCTGTTCTCCTCTTAGCACGCTCATGTCTTTGTTTGCAAATATTTTTTCTACTAGATGTAACTTTATTTTCATTAATTCAAAAAATTGCCACTGTCCCCTCATAAAATAACTTCAAACCACACAACAATAACTCATGATATAAGCCAAAATGGCAATAATGTGACTATCCATCTAAAATACAAATTAAATTCAAACATGATGGCTTAGTATTGGAACTTTACTTTACCAAAAAAGTAAAGCAAAGTGAAAAAAATGAAGTTGTATTTTTTAAAGTTTTTGGGAATTTCTTAGTTCAAGATCATATATAAATAATCTTAGAACGTATCAAAGTTTATTCAATATCGCTTCGTCTTAAAATTAGTGTGAAAAAGAAAGTAAAGCCGAAAAATGTCGAGTTTTTATGAATACATGAAAAATATTGTTTGGTTAACTTTATCTTACTTTATTTTCCAGATTCAAACTATAGAGTTTTACTTTAGTCTACTTTACTTTTTCAAAGTGAAATTAAGATAATGTGTCACCCCTATGGTAGCTCGAATTGGATTATAAGTGAAGCTAACATTGAAATTAGAATTTGAATCCAAATTCAAATCGATACTTTTCTGTAAGTTGAGAAAAAGAGCAAGATTTGTTTTTGTTGATTATTCGAATTCAAATTCCAACTAAATATTTTTCCTTTTTCTAAACTGGCAGGAAAGTGTCGATTGAAATTGGAATTCGAATCGTAATGTTAGTTCCATTTATATTCGAACTCAAACTAGACAGTTAGTCGAAACTGCATACTGAATAAGTGAAAAATAAAAAAACGGAGAAAATAATGACGATGAATCTTTTGTGCATGAAAGAAGAAGGCAAATGAAAATCTAATAAATTTGGTAGCGCCACAAAATCAAAAAGAGACATATTTACTTATCAGCTCGGTTTTCAGACCATATGTCAGCCAAGAAAAATACATCAATTTCTATTTTTTAAAAGTTCTCTTGGTTTCAGCAATCTCTAATTGTCACATGGATCAAACTTGAGATGTTACTGATTATTATCAACAAGTGATATTTTAGAAAAAGAGGAAGCGTGAACTGTGACCTTTCATTCGATCGGCGGCTAAAACCTCTATGTATGACTACCACAATCACGCCCGCATCTGGACACTCACATCAATACCTACAGCTACACATCCACACCTAAATCTCATCGACACTATTGTGTGAGTGCTCATAGATTGAGAGAACATGGCTAATATTGTTGTAGGAATTACTAAATGTTAGCAGGAAATACAAAAATCTCATACGAAAAAGATGAAACCGATTTCACAAATAAAAAAATTAAAATCCACTTTGTTTCACTTAACAAGGAAAGTAGTGGATTAGATATAGGCCAGCTTCAAATTACACAAGAGGAAATAATGAAATTTCATCCTATCTTGCAATAGAGAAAATTAAAACAATAGCATTTACCGTATTGGTTCTCAATGCACAATAAGCCACAATTTCCATATCTTCATCTGTCAAATTCATCGACTTCAAGTTTAACATGGTAACATTTTTATTGTCAGCAAGTTTTTTCTCGAGGTCGAGATTTCGGCACTGAGGTTGTGATAGTTTCACAGTTGTTGGTTGTGGTGTTGGAAGTATTTCTGTAGGTTTTGGTTGTACAGAAGTAATGACAGGTTTACTTGCTAAACTGATTGACGGCGGTTTTTCAAATGGTCGACTGGTTTCTGGAGATGCTGTTTTTGTTTGTGGAACAGCCGGCTCTAAATATGAAGCAACAGTTACGATGAATTTTCAATGAAAGTAGCCAATATCTCATTTTCACTTTTCACATTTATTGAATTCAGTGATCTGGTCTAAAACAATCAACTTTGCAATGAAAAAAGCTTGTTAGCGCAGCCCCCCTTTGGGACTGAAATGTGGAACTCGCATATATTCTTCAGCTTCATTATACTAATATGAAATATAGATAGTATAAAATCACGAATTTTTTAATTTTCTGACAGCCTTCCTTATTTTTCGTTTTCTTTGTTGCTATTTGCTCAGTATTTTTCATTCTTAACACTTCTTTTTTCTTTAATTTTACATTTTTATTATAAGAAGCATTGAATTATATGGCGAATGAAACTGTTATACATATATATGTACATTTATTATTTTAAACTTGGTCGCTAAGGTCTGTAATGGGAGGTGTGTCTGTAATGGGGGCCTGTCTGTAAGGGGAGGGGGAAGCCGCGAAAACTTGACCTTAAAACTAACACTCACTATTTTCTTCGAAAATATACATGAGTTTCACAAAATGCTGTGAGGAGATGCTCTTAAATTGTTTTTGTTCATTTATTTCATAAATAGGTCACCTTTCATGTAGACTGTAAAATAAACTTTTGAATCGATTCTTTTTATCAAAATAATACAAGTTACTGTAAACGTTTTTTCTATTGTAACAATGTCTATTTATCATTTAAGAATTAATTTTATTCTACTATCATAAGTAATATATGAAATGATCTGAAGTTTTCTATGTGGCATCAAATAAAAACAAGTGATAACTACATTCTCCTTCGAACAATAATTGTCTACAAATCGACAAATATTGTTCGCCATATTATATGTTCAAGAAAGCAGATATCAGTGCTTCCACTTTATGTATGATAAACTTGATCTAATCTTTATTCTTGTTCCTTATCAGTTTTTGTAAATAACTTACTGCAAGTGCTCTCTGTGTTTATGTTCATAGTAATGTTTACTTCTCCGATGAGATATACACTTGTAACTGGTTGCTTTTTAAATTCTATGTGGATCATTTATTAATTGATTTATCCATGTTAAACATCAAACTGTTTAAAGAAAAAAATCATAAGACGTTCTACATCTGTATCCATAGTAAAATTAACTATGGAAGATATTACTTTTCAAATTTTATGTTTTTCTCTCTGTGATTTTTCTAAGATCTCTTCAAATTTCATCTAAGAATGATATCTCATCTTTCTATCATACAGTACATAATGAATGTTGACTTTTATACAACCAAAACCCATCTGCTCAATCATATAGCAGTTATGAGACCCGTTTAAAATAGATAAAAATTTTCTATTTCGATAAAAAATTTGTCTGACATTAAAAAACGATCACAAGACCTACATAACTATGATCTGTCAATCTTTTACTGCTTTGATATAGTTTATTCAATCTTACTAGAAGTAGTTGAATTGTTCGAAGAAGAAGTCAATGGTACTGGTTGCAAAAGTGGAAATGGCGATGGTTCTTCTTTGAGATGGATAACATGTAAATCACCTTGATCAAGATAACCGATAACTTTGAATTGTGTTGCAGCAAGTAAAAGTACTTCATCTTCTGATGAAAAATACGAATGATTACGAATATCTCTGCCTGATTCACATTGAATTGTAAACATGGTTCGAGTACCTGTCTTACCCAAAAATTGTTCAGATTGTAAAACATTCAAAGCAGTAGTACATGATGAAAATCCCCACCATATTATTGTTTCTCCCATTCTGTATTCTTTGCTCAAGTCCATTTTGATACCTCTGTGTACAACTTCACGAATCACTGGTAGACGAAAAAGTCCACTGAGAAAAAGTCTCAAATAAAGAAACCATGGTTTGAGTTTTTCTCGATTGGCTGAACGTAATGTATCATTTAGAACAAAATAAAGACATTCGTCAAGTGGTTCCCATCCCATTGTATAGAGCATAATTGAGGCTGATTCATCTTGAGATAGTCCATCAGATGGTTTCTTACATTTCTGTTTGGCAATATAAGCATGACTCTGGATAGTAGGTAGTAGATCAACAAGTTTTTCAACAGCTTCTTCGAGTGAAACTAACGACATTTTCTCATATCCACAAATAGGTGAGAGAAAATCTAATGGTTCTTTAGCAATATCTGTAATGCGTAGATAACGTTGTGTAATAGCTTCTTCTCCTTTTTTTCCTTTTGTGGCCATGTTGAAGAATGAGAAATCGTAGTCGTTTAGTGCATGGTAAAATGCTGAAATAGAAAACAAATAATGAAATCTTAACATTTTTCTGTTCACTATGTGGTCACGCTACTAGAATTCAAGTAATAATACATAGCTTAATAGAAAAACTTCCATTTTTGTGTAAGCTAATATAAAATGTTATAAAGTTCATGAAGAAACTCTCTCAACTGATTATTCGCTTTTGAATCAGAACTGTACACATCATGTAGACCCTAATGAACTATGAATATCTTAAATACAGTTCAAGCCTTTACATTGTTACTGCGAAGACGCTGCAATTTCATGGTACTTTTGAAATGAATGCCGTTTTCCCTCTGAGGAATACAAAAAAAAATGATTTTCAAATTAATACTTAAAACTTTATATCGAGACCAGTCTTAACAAGAATAGTTTATTGTGAATGTTTCCTTTCTATGATACTTGTATCGACTTTGACTTAAAAGATATCGTACAAATACAGTATCTACGATGTCATAAGCTAACGGTAAGAAATCTTTTCAGATCGTACATAACTCATTTGATTCTAAATTATGCATATAGTCTCGACTCATCAGCGATTAATCAGTTGAAGACGTCTCTTATCACACTGAAACGTCGCATTTTTTGATCAACCGATTGTTTTGTCATTAGTTTTTTGTAAAACTATAACGAAAGAAATTATTGTTGAGTATAGAAGATTATTTACAAAATGTACTATGATTGACAACCTAAATATTACTAGATACTTCAACAATAACTAAACTAGAAAACTTCTTATTACAAAAATTAAAACTAAAAAAACAAGAACGATGTTATCCACATAAATGACCACTAATCTCATAATTATTATTGTTTTACTTCCAAGACAAACAAGAAACGAAAATATCATAGTCTTTAGGTGTAAAAAAAAAGAAAAAGTTGGCTGTTTCGTTACTTATCTGACTGTTTTTATTTCGTTTCTGTCCTGAAAAACGACACATGTGCAGATATTTATACATTCTTCATTGTAGTCATAGAAGCCGATCAACAAGTCAATAATAACATGCATATTAAATGATTACAATGAATGACAAATAAATTCTTTAAAATAGATTTTCACAAACAAAATATTCCTGTCAATCAAAATTACAAATCATAGACGAGATTTTTTTTAATCTTTTTCCATTATAAAAACATTTTACTGAAAAGAAAAATGCAAAATTTTGATCTTTCGATATAATAACAAACATAATAATCTTTGTACCAAATTGATACAAAAGAAAAGAAAAACAATATGAGAATATATTTAACTATGATATAATATATGTATTAAATTTAATCTAATTTTTATTTCTATAGTATAACATGAAGAAGTACAAATTTTTATCTAGTTTAATTTTAGAAAATGTCATGAATTAATCAACACAGTTACATGATCCTATTGGACATTCACAATTTTCACATTTACATCGTTCATTACCACATTTTTTTTCTACAACAAAACAAAGAAAATAATTAAATGAAGATTCATACAATAAAAAAAAACAAAACAAACTAACCCGAACGATTACATGGACAATTTGAATCACATGTACAACTATTTGTTTTAGTACAATCTTCCTTACATGAACATTTTCCAACTAAACAAATGAAATAATAAATAAATATATACTTAATAAAAAAAAAAATAAAAAAATATTATTTACTTTGACAAGTACACGGCATTCTATCTAATACAAAAATGTTGTAGTCTATTGATCGAGATAATATATGTGAAATATTTATCCATACATCTCTATATATGTGCTAAATTAAACAAAGAGATATCGATTGATAAAAAACGGGGGTGTTAACAAATGGAATAGAAACAAAAAAAAAACGGGGGTGCCGTAGAATAGAATGAAAATAAACGTAATGTCAGGAATGTCAATATTGACATGTATGATAAATAATAACATTTCACAGTTGTATATGTTAGAATAAATAAGTTTATCAGTATTTTTATCAATGTTAATATTTACGAACTAAGTTTCATTTTAAAAAAAAATATTCAGCATTTAATTCTCTAATTTTAGTATTATTGAAAAGTTAATGTTAAATCGTTCTTGAATTTGTTTTTTTGGAGCAAAAATTTAATATTTCGAATGAATGATTTTTCCTTTCGATTTAATTTCAACAATAGAGACTTGATATAGTAGATATAAAAACTTTTAATTCAAATATTACATTTATAGTCAATATTTTAGTTTATCATGTTTCTTTTCTATATGTCATGAAATAGAGTACGTTTGAATGTACGTAATATGATGCTTCATTTTATATTGCGTGCGTAAAAATTATTAATGTATTTATTTAATAAACTTTTTATGTTTGCTATTCTAAATATTTTTATCATCATTGTTTTGTTTTTAACACAAAAAAAAATTACGCGCATTCTCAAAAAGTCTTATTGATTGTAAATTTATGTTTTGTCAATGATACATTTGATTGATGTATCAAAATCAAATAAAAATTTATTAAAATCTCAATATATTAAATTAAATCATAGAAAAAAACATTCATATTATATCAATATTTTATATGTTCAATGAAAGAACTACTGTCTAGATATTCAACTAAATTTCGCATATTATATCTTGTAAATGAATTATAGATGTTTTTAATATATTACTCAACAAAAATATGATCTTATTTAGTTTCTCTTTAAGTGAAAATAACTGAACAGAACTTTCACTTCTATATAAGAAAAACTAAAAAGATTATGTCTCTAATCAACGAGTTGTTGTCTGTTTTTCTTTAATCTAAACATATCATATTAAGAAAATATGAATTCTATTTAAGAAACAATAAAATGTTTTATTTTAGAAATATTTGTTAAACAAAAAAATTAAAAATAGACATTTGATATTTAAGATTATTTGTCAGTAGCAGATATTGTTGATGAACATTTACATTCATCAGTTTTTTTTTCACAAGTCTTATCTAGATAATATTAAATTATAATAAAATATAGATTGCGTAGAAAAATTTACTACTTTATTTGTAATATTCATAAGTTGCATCACATGAACGTTGACCTATTTTAAGACACATCTTCTTTACATAGACATTTTCGAGCTAAAGAAAGTATAATACATAAAAAAATAAAATGCGAAAACCTCGGATTTAAATCCGAGTGTTATGTGTACTTCAAAAAAGTGAACAGGTATATTCACTTTGTTTTTTATCATCTGAGAGATATCTAGGCAATTTACTTTCTGGATGCAGTTTTTGTGCATTTTGAGACCTTTTTCAGGCTAGAAAGCTACGATTTCGTTCAAAACTAATATCAGATTCGGAATCAGCGTTAAAAACTGAGTCGATTTATACATGTTGTGAATAATTCTGAGAAAATTTTTTTTTTTTTTGAAAAAATCCCTGTACTCCCCCTCAGGGATGGTCTGATCAATAATGACAATTTTTTCGATAACTCAGCCATTTCTTGACAGATCCTTCTCATCTTCGAACTTGACCGAGACATTGATGAGACTAAACTGTGTAAAAAATTTCATCATGATCTGACTCTCCTTTCGAAAGTTATTGTGTTAACGGCAGGACGAACATACTGACCGATTCTAGAGTGTACTCACTTTTTGAGTACACAAAAACAGGAATATGAACATTCAATAGCTTAGATTCACAAGAACATGGCATTGTATTTTGTGTTTGCTCGGAAGAAAAAAATCTTAAACTATATATAGAACCCAGAAAAACTGTTCATTGATAAAGAACAAAAAAAAAAGAGGTGCCTATTTTGCTAATGACAAACAGAAGAGTGCTTTACTATTAATATCATGTTATAGGAACTTTGTTTATCTTTTCATACCTTATGAAATAAACAATTACTATAATGATCTATTTATATTCATAATGAACAAAAAAAACAAATTGCGTTGTTCCAAGTACATTTTTATCAAATAGTTTATTTTCTTTTGTGTTTAAAACCAAAAAACAAGAATAGAATGTAAATGTTTCCCATAATTATCAATGTTAACTAAGATAACCAACTAATATAACAATCGAAGATAGAAACAAAAAAAAAATGAATGAATAAATAACAATTCATGTTAAAAGTTATACAATCATAATAGAATTTATTCATTTGTATGTCGTTGATTACGTGGATTACTTGCTTGAACATAATGATAAGCAACGACTAGTAGAAATACAATTACACCAAGAATATTTGCACAAATACCCAATACCTAATAGTTACATTTATATATATATTAAAATTCTTCATTAAATTTTTTATCTTACTTGATCACTTTCACGAATCATTATGTGAAGAAATATGTTAGTTTTATTAAGTTATTCCTCTTTAAAAAAAAAAAACAAAAAGTAATGAAGAATTTTTTTCCTAGATTGAAAATGGTAAAAAAAAAAATCCTCGACTAAAGTATGAAAGTCGATAGCTTTTCATTTGATTATCAACAAACTAATAAAAAAAACCTAACGAATCATTGATATGACACGCTGACTATTGAATAAATTCAAAAAAATTAAATTTAAATTATTATTATTATAAATAGAAAAATAAAAAAAAAATTATAATAAAATTTAAAATATTAACAATATTTAAAAAAAATAAAACTGAGGTCGCCACAATCAAATTTTTATCATCGACGAAGAAACAAAAAAAGTAAATAAATATAAACAAATAAAAGACCCCCATCAATCACTTCATTGCCTTTTTAATAGTACATCAGTTGCTGTTGTTGTTTTATTAGTTAATATTCGATAATGCCTGAACAAACTCAAATTCCACGTATTCTTTGGGCACAACAACATGAACATATATTATTAACAATTGCTGTACCTGATATTGAAAAAGTTGATGTGAAATTTGAAGAAGATTCAGTTTCATTTCAAGGTCATTCAACATCATCTAATGGTAAAGATAAAGATATTTATGCTGTTAAAATAAATTTATATGAAAAAATTGATCCTGAAACAAGTAAATATGAAAATGTTGGTCAAAAATTTTGGCGTTTATTATTGAAAAAAAAAGATCCTAAAGCTTCATTTTGGCCACGTTTAACTAAAGATAAAACACGTTTTCATTGGTTACAAACGGATTTTGATCATTGGAAAGATGAAGATGAAAGTGATGATGAAAAACCTGGTCTTGGTGGTAATTTTCAAGATATGTTTTCTGGAGGTAAAAAAAAACAAAAATATTCTATTTGATTATTAATTAATTATTATTTAAGGTATGGGCGGTATGCCAGGCATGGATATGGGTGGCATGGGCGGTATGCCAGGGATGGGCATGGGCGGTATGCCAGGGATGGG
>CAJNOP010000781.1:15512-70148 GCA_905250075.1 Rotaria sp. Silwood1
ATGGGCGGTATGCCAGGGATGGGCATGGGCGGTATGCCAGGGATGGGTATGGGCGGTATGCCAGGTATGGATATGGGTGATGGTTCAGATGAAGAAGATGAAGATGATAATGAAGAAAAATTATCTCCAATGACAACTGAAAATGGTACAAATAAACAAGAATCAAAGAAATCTAATGATGAACCAGTTTCGACAACAGCAACAACAACAAAAACAGGCGGCGAACAACAACCAACTAGCAAAGAACAAACGGCATAAACTGTCTTTTTTTCTTTTGTTTCTTCGTCTTTCTAATGTTGTCCGTCCATAGGCGTAATGATGAACTGTTAGTTTTTCATGTGTTCTTTTATCGTTCCAAAATTCTTTTTTTGTCATTCCGAACGAAAAATTAACATAATCAAATAAGAACAACAACAAACAATATTTCTTTGTTTTTTTATTATTAGAAACAAAAAACAAGTTTATCAATCTAGTTTAATTAAAGATTCATTTTAGCTAAAAATTTATCATACAAATAATTTTACATTAAAAATTATAAAGATTCTTTAGAAAATATTTCTAATAACCATTTTACTAGCAATTGATAATATCATATCATGTTCTAAATGATTAATAACTTTCAAATCAAGATTATTTGTATCATGTGGATTCTAATAACCTATGAATATCCTGAAAATAGTTCGTGTCCTTATCTTATATTGCTGCTATTGATATATTGTATTTTTATAATTCAAAAAAAAAAAAACAAACATAATATTGTCTGTATATCAACTATTCATTATTTATATTTTGAATATTTCTAGATAAATAATGGCACCAAAAAAAATTTTAATACTTGTTGGTGATTTTGTTGAAGATTATGAAATTATGGTACCTTATCAAGTTTTACTTATGATTGGTCATCATGTTGATGTTGTATGTCCAGATAAAAAAGCAAAAGAAACTGTAACAACTGCTATACATGATTTTGAACAAGAACAAACATATACAGAAAAACGTGGTCATAATTTTACATTAACAGCAACATTTTCATCAATTAAAGCTAAAGATTATGATGCATTAGTAATACCTGGTGGACGTGCACCTGAATATATACGATTAGATAAACGTGTTCGTGATCTTGTACGTGAATTTGATAATAATAAAAAACCTATTGCAAGTATATGTCATGGTCTTCAAGTACTTGCTGCAGCTGGTGTTGTTACTGGTCGTAAAATTACAGCATATAAAACTCTTGGACCTGATCTTCAATTAGCAGGTGCAAATTATGTTGATGTTGAACCAACAGAAGTAGTTGTCGATGGAAATCTTGTTACATCACCTGCTTGGCCTGGTCATCCAAAATGGCTTGCAGAATTTTTAAAATTATTGGGAACAACAATTAATCCATAAACATTACATATTGTTCTATGTAGTTCTAGTCATCTTTTTTATTTGTCTTATATATATATATACATGCTAGCATTGATATTCAAGTTTTGTTTTTAAAATTTTATTGAAACTAAACAAGCATTGTTGTCTTTTAGAAAATGTCAAGTACAAATAATTCGAATAGTATTCCATTGAATACAACAACAGAAAATGAATTAGATGATCTTGTATCACAACTTCGTAAAAAAATTAATCAAAGTGATTGGCTTACACATAATACTTCAGCTAAATGGGAACAAGAAAATCCTGAATTAGCTAAACAATGGCGTGAAGCTATAAAAATTCAACCAACAAATAACTCTACTGAACAATAAATTTATAATTTAAAATGAATTTTGTCAGATTTTTCTTCTTTTTTTTTTTGAAATTAAAATAATCGAAGAATGACCTAAGGTTATATTGAAGTATGATATGATAAAATCGTTTTTTCACTTGAGACTATTGCTACTTGAACCATCATAATCAATAGTAAAAAAGTCTCTTGTGATTGAGTTTTATCGATCTTCATTCCTTGACTTATAAACGTTTGACACTTCTTTAGCCTTATGAGAATAGAATTGTTAAGAACTTGAATGATTGAATTTTGAGCAAAAATATAATCATAGAAAAAGGTTAGTTTGACATCAAGTTTTTACACTCAATGGCTTTCACTTTCCACATACACACATTAACAAAGTCATAACAGAAGATGTTTATCATAACTTAGTCATTATACTATCAAATGAGTAATACGAAGCAAATATTTATTAATCATTTACGTACTGTTATTTCATGATTAGTGTTACTGATTTTTGAAAATCATTCTTTTTGCATGTATATTAATGACAAAATGCGTATGAATTATATGTTTATTCATGCATACTTCCATACATAGTTAACAAAAACAGATCTATATCGAAATATTAGTCTGTCACAAAAACTTCCTTCTTTCGAAATATTCCTAAAAAAAAAGAACACAAAGGTGTTTATTTTAAATGTAAATATTTGAGCAAGTATTCTGGATTCAAACTTTAGAATGTTTTTAATGACTATAAAATCGATCTATAAGTTACGAAACAAAAATCAAGTAAAATATTAGACAATAATCTCAAATGAAAAAAAACAATCAGTCTTCTTATAAATAGATAAACAATTTTTGCAAATATTAATAATTAATGATTGTGTAATTCATATACGCGAATGTTCATCATATATCTTCAGACTAACAGGGTAATTAAAAGTACGCTAAGCTGAGCGGCACCCTATGACTAGAAGAAAGAAAAAAAAAATGTCATAATTAATATCATTTATAATAGATTCTATGGATTTTCTGTAAGATCATGGGGACATTGCCCTATCGCCTACACTCTCCTGCTTATGCCATTACTTTTAAGCTTATAATGATAATTAAATAAAATCCCTGCATATTATCTCTTAGTTATCTTATTATTCGAAAAAAAAAAAAAAATTGTTACAAACATAGACAAAGAAAGAAAAGAAAAAAAGAAAAGAAAAGGAAACGACATATACTAAATCGCAAATGAAAAAAGAGAATATAATCAACACCGTGACATACAAAGACAAAACAAAAGAATCAAATTATAGATTATATTAATACCGATGATGAATTTTGGAAAATTGAGACACATGTAAGAAGAAGAAAAGTTCATAAGTCAATACGTACATAAACCAACAAAACAAAAAGAAGGCTATGTTCAATAGTCAAAAAAAACAAAAACAGATGCTCATTCATTTATGAATCGAGCAAATCTTTAAAAATGATACTGTTCTGTAGAGAAAAGTCATACACAAAAAACACACGCACACACACATATATACCAAATGGATAGATATAATTCGACTTCACACATATTTTAAGGACAAAACAAAATCAATTTAAAACAGCACTGCTCAATGAGGTGACTATTAGAAAAAGAATTAAAACATTTATATACAAAAGAATTTTTGATGCGCACATCATCAGACTGCTTGTTGTAACAACAAACACAAAAAGAAAAAGGAAAGAAGAAGAAGAACGCAACACAGTCAAGTATTTTTTTCAACAAAAAAAAAACAAAACACGGAGTTTTGACAACAAAATCCCTGATACAAGAAACAAAAAAAAAAGACGATTTCTTTAGGCAAAAATGAATAAAGAAAATGCGCAGCAATATTTAATGCAAAACTTGGCAAGTCAATGCATTCATTTGACAAAAATGAAGCTTTAATTTTGAATTTTTCTTTGCATCAAACAAGAAAAAGATCAATTATGATACCTGTCATATTTCTGTACGCATACATATGTTTAAGTTTTTTTTTTTTTTTTTTTGTTATCACGAAAACAAGAGAGATTCAATGGACAATAAAAACAACAACAAATATGTTAATAGTCTCTACGAGGATCATGCTGTATATACATAAATGGCTTTAAAATAGACTGCTAAGCAGATGAATACTTTTTCTTGATTATTTTTTCTGTCTTTTAAAAGACAAGATGAGCAAACGCATAACACAATAATGATGATGTTTGGCTTTTTTTTCTTTTTTTTTCGTTTTTTTCTTTGCGTTTAGAACACCAGAGAATGAAAAATAAGAAACAATAGATAGATAGTTGCACAGTTAGCAGTAGATCAAAAAAAAAAAGTCCCTGAAGAAAAAAATGAGAAAGATAACATAACCTGCATCTAAGCAATGATCATCATTAGACTGAACAAGTCGATGAAACTAGAGTTGCAGGTGTACTTGATGGTCGACTAAGTGAATTTGTATTTGATTGATGATGTACATCAGTATGATCCGGTGATGATGATATAGATGTTACTGGTGATAATGATGAAATATCATTTGGATTTAGTCTAACCGTCACTGGATTATGACTATTTGATCGAACACTTTTTCTATGATGTGTTGTTGTTGACAATGATGATTGATGTTCATCATCATCATCATCATCATCATCATCATCATCTTCAATAATACCGGCTTCTTCATCTGTTGTATAATCCATTGGTTCAGGTAATGATTTATCATTAGTTGAATGTTGTTGTTGTTGTTGTTCATGTTGTTCTTGTTGTTGTAAAATTCTTCGAAGTATTGTACGTGCATTTAATAAATGTTTATTATCTACTGAAGAATTTGTTGATGAAACTGTACATTTACTTGTTAAAAAATTTGATAATTGAGCATTATTATTATTATTATTAATAAGTGATTGTGTTTGTTGTTGTTGTTGTTGTTGATTGTGAATAGTAAGAGCTTTTATAACTGTTAATGGTACACCCATAGAAAGAAGTTCTTCATAATTTTTTTCATTTAAACCTAAAAATTGTTGTTTTAATTTATCTTGTTCATTATCATTTATCATTGAAGAATTTGATGATATTTCAATTAATGTTCGATCTTCATCATCATCATCATCATCATTGTCACCATCATCATTATCATTATCATCATCATCACTATGAACTTCAGCAACAACAAGTGGCATTGTTATATTCATAGATTCATGTTCATTATTACATTGTATTTGTTTTGTTTTTGTATGTTCATCTTGATTATTATTATTAACATCTTTTAAACGTTCTTCATCAAGCATTTGATAAAATTTTGAACGTTTTTTTGGTGGCATTTTACGTATACGTTCCATAAGATCATCAACATAACCACCAACTGAATTTAATGATAATTGTTGTCGTTCATCTATTTCAATATCATTTGAATTTATTTTTGTTAAACGTTGTTTTATAGGATTTTTATTATCTTTTGAATTATAATAATATGAAGATGATGATATATCCGATGTTATTGATGAACCTGAATCTGTACGAATAGATGAAATAGGAGGTGATTGACGACTTGTAGCTAAACCTGATTCATAACCACTTGATGCATTTGAAGTCGACTAAAAAAGAGAAAGACAATGATATTATTGTTGTTTTTCTTTTTTTTCTTTAAAAAGAAATTTTTTTTTCGAAATGAAAATTTTCATACAGAGTCTTTTCTTGGTGGTATATATTCATCACTTTCATCATCACTTGCTCCACCATGACTTGTTGTTGATGAAAATCCACTTGAACGTCGTCTATAATTATTATAAGCTGCTGTAAGCATATCAGCATGTTGTTGCTGCTGCTGCTGTTGCTGCTGCTGCTGCTGCTGCTGCTGTTGTTGTTGTTGTTGTTGTTGTGTATTAAGTATTGTTGTATTATTATTTTGATTATTTCTTTGTCTCATAAGACATGTTGATGATAAAGAATTATTCATTGCATTTGGATATGAAGCACGCATTAATTTATAACGAGGATCATTTGTATAATGATGTTGTTCATCAATAGAAGTAGTTTTTAATGTTTCTGAATTAAGATATGATGATATTTTATTATGATTACTACTATTTGTATTCGATCGATTAATATAATTTTGAAGTTCATTTATAGAACTATTTGAAGTTTGTTGTTGATGTTGATATTGTTGTTGTTGTTGTTGTTGTTGTTGTTGTTGTTGCTGTTGTTGATGGGCTTGAGCAGCAGCTTGTACTGCAGCATGCCAAAATTTTGTTTGAGCTAATAATTTATTTTGTGCTGCTGTTGCTGCAACTGTTGAAGAAAATGGTGGTGGTGAACTACCACGTCTTTGTAATGATGGTGATGATAAGTTATTTATATCAGAATTCATACGTGTATTTATTGATGATGATACTGATGGTAAATATGTTGAACGTTGTTGATTTATCATAATTTTATTTGAATTTGATGAATGATGATGTTGATTAGTATTATATGATTGTGATTGTTGTCTATATGAAGATAAAAGCCATTCAGCATGTTGTTGTTGTTGTTGCTGTTGCTGTTGTTGTTGTTGTTGTTGTTGTTGTTGTTGTTGTTTATAACGATCAGTTGTAAGTGCAACTTTTTTTGGAATAGGAAGTCCTGATTCATGTGTATATGATGTTGTATTATGTCTATGTGATACAGATGTTGGTTGTTGTGTTGTTAGAGTTTGTTGTTTTTGTTTATTAATCATAGCTGCTGTTGCTGCTTGAGAATTTAAAAATGCTCTATATGTTGCTGGATCAGTAACACCAGCTGACATCATAGCTGCAGCCATTGATAATTGATTTAATGTTGATGATGAACTATTATTATGTGAATGTTCATTTAATAAACGTGATGGTTTTGTAATTGATATTGTTGAATGACGATGATAATTATTTGATGATGTTGATGTTGATGTATTTGTTTCTAAATTTTGTTCAGAATTTTGTGATAATGTTGATGATGAATTCATATTTGTAACAGCTACAGCTGCAGCTGCTGCTGCTGCTGCAGCGGCACGTTTTCGTTTTAAACTATATTTTTTATAGGGTGAATTATTTTTAAATGATGGATTTATTGTCCAAACATATTTGACTGGACCTTTTGATAATGATGATATAATAGGTACACGTATAAATTGATTGTGTAATGATAAATTATGTCGAATTGAATTCTTTTTAAAAGAGAAACAAAAAAAAAAATTAATTTTGAAAACAAAAAAAAAAAAACAATAAATACTAATACTTACTTTCCAACCCCAACTTGTTTTTGCATCAGTTTTATCTTTAAAATATGGCACAAATTTAATAATCCATTCATATACTTCATTTAATGTTAAACGTTTCCATGGACTACTATCAATAGCACGTGTAATCAATTGAGCATAAGAAAGATTACCCCATGGATTACGATAAGTTTTATTTATACCAATACCAAGTTCTTGTATAACTGATTTAGCTAAACGTTTATCATATTCAGCAAATATATCACGTTTTTCTTTTCGATGACGTGGCCATGTATTAAAACGTAAACGTTCACGATGAATATTATTAACAGATCCAATTGAATCGGATAGGGAAGTACTATATGAAAAACGTCTATGAGTCGGACGAAGGGATATTGATGTTTGAGATGTTCGAATATTTGAGGATGTAGGTGATGGTGATCGATCTATATAAATATTTCGATGACATATTGTATCTGGTGGCGAATCAACAATTAATGATGAATAATCGCCGGTAGTTGATGGAATATAATGATGATTCGTTAGATCTTCATCGTTGTCATCATCAACAACGACGGGAACGTCAATAGACTGACGAGAATGATGCATGGTCGGCACTAGTTAATATCTGACCATTGGGCCGCCATTGACTGTTGACTTACAGAGCATCTGGAAGTAAAAATGAGAAATAGAAAAAAAAAAAAAAAAAAAGAAAGGAAAAAACCAAAAGAAATTCATCGTTTTTTTTTATCTCCTGGGAACCATCTGGTATATGTATGCATGAACGCATGATTATGTGTATTGATCGAAAAATATAACCATTGTTATTACGTAAGAAACATTATAGAAAAAGAGAGTTCAACTTCTCTGGGTTCTCTCGAAATGGATATAGTAAAAATGTCACCCTTAGTTGCATTACTGGCAGAAGAAGAGAAAAAGGGAACGAAGAAAAAAAAAGTTGACCCTTCTACCTTCTACCGCCCGCTTGTGCGCACTCGTTTTTTTTTGTCTTTTTCTCTCATGTTGCATGCATGGAAACGATGATAGAGCAAAAACACCATCACAGAGAGCGTCGTCCGATGATGCATTCCGCCAACGAGCGCGCTACTCATTTTTTTTTGTTATGTGCTCAAGCGTACGTCAATGCACATTTCTTTCTCATATTTTTTTTTGTGCGCATTGCTTACTCAGCGCGGCCGAAAACAAAAGGAGTGTGCGACCTCTCTCTCGTATTCTTACATATATACGCAACAAAAGTCATTACATGAGTTATTTTTTTGATGAGAACGATAAGCCTGACCGCAAAAGTTTACGACAAGCAACGCATGGCGTCAGAAAGCAAGAAAAAAAAAGAGGAAATGACTTTTACGTAAAACAAAACAACGTTCTAAAAATAAGTCTATGTGGGTAAAAAAAGAAGAAGAAGAAAAAAAACAGAAGAAGAAAAATTCATGGAATCATCTATTAGTCAGATGTGTCAATAAAAGCAATAACTCGAAATTAACCAATACAAAGTCTTATATAATATATTCTATTTTTCTTTTTTTTTTGTTATTCTTTTATTTAACATAGGTTCCACTCTTTCTCCTTCTTCATTCATCACATCATTATTATCCCAAAGGAAAAATAAACAAACATTACTACATATTGTGAACGATCGTACAATATCTGTTTTTGAGTGCATTCGTATGGGAACTAAGTATTAACATTCGGAATTAATTAGACAATGATATCTAATGAGAAACATAAAATTCATAGAATATTTCGGTTCTCATTTGAATTTATCTCAAGGACTTCTATATGTACTAATATGTACTCTATGTTGCTAATAAATAAATTGATGAATAAAAATAGAAAAAGCAATCTCGGACAATATAGTACCTAGTAATCAATTGCCTAATGTTTGTTTATTTTGCTTAGATATTTATACATATCTGTGATTCTTTCTCGAAAGGGCACAGTATGTACGCATGAGCGAAGAGAAATCATCACATCAATACTTCTTTCTATCCTAATGCCTAAAAGTACAAGGTTTTTTTCTCTCGTTTTTTTTTCTTTATGTGCTGTTGTCACATTATCGTTGTCGCATCTCAACCAAATGAATGCACGTTTTTTTTTCTTCCATATACATATATATAAAAAAAAAAATATATATATATGCATCAGATGCATACAAGCAGCTTCTTTGAGCAGAACAAAAATCTCTCTTTTACTTTGCATACACTGACAGTAAAAGAAAAAAAAAATAGCTGTTAAATACGAATAGCGAACAAGGTTGTCAATATTACGTAACGATATGTAGGCGCATGTGTGAGCAGAACGTTCTGTTTTTATTATTGACATAAGATATTATGATATGAAGTATATACACGTTCTTCTATTTTCTTGTTTCTATAGTAAAATACATACATAGGCTTTTTCTCCTTCAAACATACCCTCTTCTATTAATCACCTAGAAGTGAATAAGACAAAAAAAAAAAAAAACGAAATTATATGAAAGTAGAAATGACGTGGAAATAAAATGTTGTTTTTTTTTCTTTTTGTTGCTATGTCATCAATCGCGATGGTAAAAGTGAAAACAAGAAAATTATCTTTGATCAACATCTATATTTAGAAAGAAAAACTTAATGTAAATGCTTTTCAATCTTATATAAATGAATACTTATTTTTATCAAATGAAAAAAACATCAAAACAGAATATGTAATGCATAAACTACCTTCATTCTATTTGTATTCATTTGCGTATATATATATATATATATTCAATGACTATTAACTAGCTCATAAAAAAAGAAAAAATAATAATAACAACAAAAACAAATTTACTTATAGTGCATATAAACACATGAATGTCTGAGCTGTATAATAACAAATTGCTATGTCATGATTCTTCGTTTTGTATTTAAAGAAAAAAAAAATAGAACGCATTAGAAAATAATCCATTTCATGACAATGTCATGAAACTTTATTCATAATTGAACAACAATAGATTAGCGTAGGCTAAAGATTATTATTCTTTAACAACAGTTGTCATATACAGAAAAAAACTAATTAATAATGCGCACAAACGCCTACCTACTCTTAGCTCATATTATCATTCCACAACAGATCCACTACACGCAAGAAAAAAAAAAAAAAAAAAAACAAGACATCCAAAGTGAATAAAAAGCATGACATAAAAAAAAGAGGAAAATTTCTCTTTCTCTTGCTTTCTACATTATGTTCTTATGTTCTCCTAACGCGTCAATTCTTAATTTATTTTACGTCAATATTAATTCAATTTAATATACATAAAAATTAATTTTAAATATGAATAATACATATATGAATGTTGTTATGACACATTCGAGGTTACTCTGAACATTATATCTCTATTAAGATATTAGAAATATCTTATTGATAAACAAATATGCATACCAATTTTTATATTAACCTTCGAACTTCAATCTAAGATTTTCTTTTCTCTATCTCGTTCTACTTTATTGCAAGAATATATGATATATGTTATTAGTTTGTTCATCTTATATAATCATAGATAGATAAATGAATGGAATGTAATGAACTCTATTTCTATTATCTAGAAAAAACACTCATCGTTCAACACATAGATTATTATTATTATTATAGAAAGAGAGAATGAATAACTTATGATCAATTTTATTTATCAACTATATATATATATAAATAGTTGATTGTTTTCATCTATAAATAAATATGTAGGATAATTGTAAATTTATTTTTGAATTATTTTACTTATGTAAAAAAAAAAAAATATGAAAAGAAAATAAAAATATCACATTTTTTTTTTCTTTTCATATTTTTTACATCAATAGTTTGATAGAATATTATATTTATATATATATATATGATAGGAAACATATTATGATATAAAAAAATGAATAATGATAAACTAAGTCATTCGATCTTACATCCAAAACAAATGCGACCTTCATGACTTGCCTTGAATTTCTTTATGAAGAAAAGAGAATAAGAAAAGGATCTTAACGTTCGGTCAAGGTCACTTTGATTTGTTGAATTTTGGGAATCTTATTGTTCTATATCGTGTTGACAAGGTTAAACTCTTTTTTAGACGTTATACATACATAAAACATTACGACGATCAATCAACCTTCAATGTGCCAGTAACATCAACAATGACGATGACAACGAATCTTTCAAGGCTTGAAGATACTATTGCTACTATTCATTGTTAATGCTAGTATTTTCTTCTTTTCTTGCTTTTCTAACATAGCGCGATAATGTGTGTTCAAGAACAAATATTGCTTTTTCTATCCTTTTCTATCTTCTCCTCTGTTCGTTCTCTCTCAAAAATACATAAATGCAATCATCAACGAACGACGATATAAAGCATGTAGATGACGCAATCAAATGCTTTCTCTCTCTCTCTTTCTCTCTCTCTTTCTGTGATTTAATCAACAAACGAATACATAAGGCAAAGAAAAAAAAATAGAACTTGCCGATCAAGCACCATTCAAGGCTTTACAAATATATGTATGTGCATTCAATAACCTTGAACAGCTGTTCGAACTGGTCGTTTTCGTATTAAATAGGATACTATACTTCCTTTCTCAAAATAGTTTGTTCTTTTTTTTCTTTCTTCATTGCTTTTTTGTTTTATTTGACACTCTTACCTTGATTACATATACATTTTCTGCTTTTTTTTCTCATGCAATCTGCTGTTCAAATACACATTTACAAAGAAATAACCCTGAACGGACCTTGAACCATAATGATGGTGAAAGGGACAATATATAGATATAAATATATATATATATATATATCTATACACATTAAGAGAACGAGAATAAAGAAGAAAAAAAGAAAAAAAAAAGAAGGCTTCATTTTGCTTCTTGAATAATTACCAAAACAGAAAAGTGAAGTCTGTTGTAAACAAGCCAAAAAAAAATATGTATAAAGCTTGCGTAAATGTAACTTAATAAGAAAAAGAAAAAAAAAAAAAGAAAACTCTTGTAAGATTACATCATTGAAGTTAACAATATAGCTTACCTAATATTTCAATCATTTTTTATTGTTTCATTTCTACAAGAATAAAATTAACAAATACAATGCAAAAAAAAAGAAGCAATGGATATTAATGTATTACATAAGCTAAATATAAACGATAGAATCAATTGTAAATTTTTTTTCAATCTTATTTTTATTTAAGAATATAATGAATCATAACAAATAATCAAGTTCAATTCAAGAATATTCTCTCTTATATAATTTTGATTATGACAATAACAAAAAAAAAAGAAAAATGTCCTAGAAGTGCTAAAACAGTTTTTAAAATCTAAATCATTCGTGCGTTTAGCAGATGACTAAATGTAATCAACATTAAATAACTACGAAGTTTTACATATTTAATAATGAAAAATTTGAATTAAACGATTTTAGTTCATATTTATAAATTAAAAGAATTTTTTGAAATTAAAACAATTTATTTTTTCTAATTTTAATAGAACTTGTAATAACATCAGTTTGATTTTATAGAACTTTCGATTATCAAAAAAAGAAAAACATCTTTGATAGTATTCTTTTCTTTATGATATTAATAAATTATATTTCGTTAAATCAACTAATATTTTACCTGTATGTTGTTATTTTTGTTATAGTCCTAGGCCGATAAAATATGATCGTAAATGGCTGTTTAGTACGAAATATGACAAAGAAATTCGTTCGTCGTATATTATCAAGGTATATAAAGCTTTATTTTCGAATACAAATAACGTATAAAATAAAAAAAAAGTAAACAATTATAGTGTACGAATATTAGTACACAATAACATATGGTTGAAAGTAAGTCATGTGTATTAGCTTGTACTTATCGAACATATAAAATTTTGCATTTTGAACTCATAAAAACGAAATCAAGGATAAGTAATTATTTATAAATATATTCGTTTAATATTTCATGTCTATATTTTGCTTTTTTGTAGGGTGAGAGAGAGGAAGTAGTTTTATTCTTTTTGAATGAGAGACTTATGTATAAATACGATAGGATACTACAACATACATTCATAATTTTAAGGTCAAATAAAAGGATGATTTATTGAGGTTCATAAGTTTTGTACTGAAATAGTTCGAATAAAAGTTTATATCTCTATATAACTGATAAAAAAATTTTTTTTTTTTTGTTCTTGTAACGAACGCTACAGAAATGATCTTATGAGTTGCATCCATTTATTTGAGTAATAATAATAATGCATATCAATTTAATTTATTGACAAAATTTCTAAAATAGTACTTAGTAAAGTAAATATTATAGATTTAAAACTTTGTTTTTTTTTTTTTTCTTAATGTATAAATCATTTGAGAACTATCTAGAATATTCGATGAGCAATGATTATTAATATTTGTTTATTGTAGGACAAAAAAAAAAAATCAAATGACAAGTTTTATAAACTTCTTGACATCATTGAAAAAAAAATGTATTGCCATCATCAATGAAGATCTACAATGACTTTTGTTTTTATATGGTATCTTGTTAATTTACAAGTTTTCATTCTCGTAATAAATTTACTATACTTTTTGAATTATTAGACCGCAAACAATATAATTTCTTTTTTTTAATTTATATGTACATAATATTATTGTATATTTTTATTACAGACGATTAAATGTGTCTAAAAGATTTGAATATTAAATAGAATTTATTCTAAAATAAATTATAATAAGAAACTAAAGTTTATGAAAAATTCAAAAATTTCGAAATTTTGAATTTTTCATAAACATTCAATATTTTTTCTTAAATATATTATTAAAAATATCTATGTATATACATATATTATCAAGCTCATGTGAAATTTAACAGTTTACAGTGACATATTTTAAGAGCAATGACACAAAAAAAAATTTGAATTGACAAAATTAATAATATTTATTTTATATCAATAATAAGTGTAGTGGTTAACACTATTTTAAGAAATATATTATTTCTTTTTTTCTTATTTAGATTAATTGCAATAATATATTCATAATTATTAGTTTGTAAAATAAATTATATTTATTCTTCTTCATTTTTTTTCTTTTGAATAATCATAATAACAATTTCATTAGTATTTTGAAAACTAAATTATATTCTCTTTTGTTTAGATATTAATAGCAACTATAATTTCAACGGTAGATAAGATTGAAAAGAAGAAGAAAAAAAAAATCATATATTTCTATTTACGGGTTAGAACAAAGTAATATTCATTTCCCCGTTCTTTTATTTTTATGAGAAGCTCATGCGAATAAAGAAATAAACCAACGTCATATACAAAAGTTTATTATAGGTGTAATTTTCATATTAGCTGCTTAAGGAAATCCCTTGAATATCTAGGGTATCTATGTCATAATTTATTGAGAAGTTCATTAAAGAATCCTAGAATTTTTTGTTTTTGTTTCTTTTTTTTTTCTATGAAATATTGTCTAGAAATTATTCGAACAATCATTATTGATATAATACATAAAATGTTTGTTTCATTTTTATTATACTTAATTTTATAAGTTAATAACAATTAGGTGTAACATTTTCTGTATATATATTATTATTAGTATTTATTCTTTTATAAATAGTGTATTTTATTGTAGATTTTTCAAGTAAATTTAAGAGATAAGAATTATCTGAAGTTATTTATTGTACTTGTCAAGAGATTATAAATAATAAATCAATTAATTGAGAACAATGATAAATATGTAAACAATTGAATTCACTTTTTTTTTATAAATCTTAAGTCAATTAATCAGATGATGACAGGTACACTCTCAAACTTGACATCTATTATGAGATTAATATGACATATAGATGAATTTAAGATAATTATACTTTGTCTGTCTTTGATATTGAATGTAATCTGTTAAGATTATCATCTTTCATCATTTTCAAGTTAGATTATATGTCAGTAGTTCTATGATGTTTCATATTTTAATTCATATAATGATTACGATAACAATTTTTTTTCTTATATAAAAATGTACTATTGTTTTCAAAATACTTATGAGAAAATAAATCAATGGATTGTTATTCTATTTATCAAATGATTAAGCACAAGTATAAAATTTAGTATATTAGTTCAAGTTTTGAATTGCAAGATTTTACTAATTGAATATTTGTTTACATTTTGTTTTTTTTTTATCTAAAAGCAAATTAAAAATTGATATTATTGCGCAGATTTATCATAATTCAAACATATGTACTCTATATTCTTTTGAATAAAAAAAAAAAACTAGTTTTAATTGTTTATATTGGGCTTGATTAAACAACAACAACAAAAAGAAAAACCAAGATTCATATTTTCATCACTTTTTGTCATCAATCAAAGCAAGAACAAATACAGTACGACTTGGTGTATAAACCTAAGATAAGAAAAATCAATTCTATTAAAAAAAAGACAAATATTCATTTGAATTTACTCTAAATGAAAATGGTCTGTCATCCCATTTGATATTCTCCGTTGAAAATATTTGTTCATTATTAATTCTTTCATGACCATCAAATAATTTTGCATCTGAATTAAGTACAATTCGATATCTAGAAAATAATAATTTTATAATTATTATCAAAGAAAATAAATAAATAAATAAATAATTAATTATTTTACTTTCCACTTTGACTACATCCAATACGATAATCAGTCAAACTATTGTATCCATGAAAATTAAATATAAATATTAAACCTCGATCACCACGTTCAAATACTATAACTTTATCAGCTTCAATTTGTCGAATAATTAACTAAAAATTTTAATAATTATTCATAGATATTATATAATAACTATTACATCCGATATCTCAAGTTAAAAATTGTTATACTCTACAGAGTATTCAAGTAATATATATTCACTTTCATAGCCTAAGTATTATTTTCAAGAGTAATCATATCTTTACTCTCATATGAAATACACATTCCCTAATGTTGAGGAATGGATAGCAGTGCGCATAAATAGAAAAGTAGCATCCCATTCTCTCTCCCTAAAAGAACATATACCAAAAATAACTTAAGTTTTTCAACTCTAAGGATTTTTAGTTATACTACAAAGTGTTGAAGAAATTACTCTTGCAAGTAATAGTTGTAAGATAGAAATGAATATGCTGCACTTTAGCGTAATGTGTTTTATAAGTAGAGGTGTAAGCCGAATGATCAAAAAGTAACGGCGGCTTTGATGGTCACATTTTTTTCCGTAGCGGTAGCGCCTACTAGACTTTATGTTTTTCTGAACTCGCGGCGGCTGCTCTACTTTATGTTTTTTTGCATCGGCGGCGGCGCCTTAGACTACTATCAAAAACTTTCGTTTGTGGCAGCAGCGCAGCAGTTGAATTTGCTTTTTCATAGTGGCGGCTTCTGAAAAATTCTTAAAATTTATCTACAATTCCATGGCGATAGTGGCCCAGTTGCACGGCTTACATCTCTGTTTGTATATATATATTGGGTGTAATAATATTTAAAAATTTGTTTGTTTTACCGTATTTTTTGCTGATAACCATTTATATTCTTCTTCTAAATCATTCATTGCTTTATCCCATGCATTAAGATATTTATATCTTAAATTTTCATCATTAGATAAATAAAAAAGACGACGAGCATATTTATAACTTTCATTATTTCCTTCTCGAGGAAAATCAAGCCATTCAGGATGACCAAATTCATTACCTATATAGAAAATTTTTATAAAACCTGTTTTGTTTTTTAATTTACCTTCGAAATTTAACCAACTTTCTCCACCTAATGCATATGTCAATAAACGAATCATTTTATGTAAAGCTAAACCACGATCAATAGTAGCTGTTCGTTCACTAAATATTGACATATGACTATAAATTTGTTCATTAAATAACCATTGTGCAATAGTTTTATCACCAACAATTGCTTGATCATGACTTTCAGCATAGGCTATATTTTTTTCTGATGATCGACGATTCATTAATGTCCATGTTATATTACCTATATGCCAATCTTCATCTTTTTTTTCTTTTAATAACTTACAAAATTGAAAAAAATTTATATATTATTATCTTAATATAATAATAACAAACTTTAATCCAAATATCTGGAATAGCCATAGCTAAACGATAATCAAAACCAGCACCACCTTCAGCAAGTGGACGACATAATGTTGGCATACCTGATACATCCTATAAAATAATATTTATAGATAAATTTTTTTTTTGTTTTGTTTTTTGAATAATTATAAAAATACTTCAGCAATTCTTATTGATTCTGGAAAAAATTTTTCACAAACATAATTAGCTAATTGAAGATAATTAAATGAATCAGTATCAGTTGCTAAACCAAAATATTCATCATATGAACTAGAAAAATGATGCCCTAGAAAAAAAAAAGATAATTATTTTTTTGAAAAATCAATCAAATTAACAAATCTACCAATGCCATGTGAATGATAAAGCATTGATGAAACACCATCAAATCGAAAACCATCAAATTTAAATTCTTCTAACCAATATCGAATATTTGAAAGAAGAAATCTCATTACTTCACGTCTAGTTTAAAAGAAAAAAGAAAACATAGTGGTAAAATAATGAAAATTACAACATTTTTCTGTGTATAATTTTTAATCTTTACATAATTCAGGAAGACATTCAGCAAATGATTTTTGATTTACATTACAATAAAAATTCTCTATGTGAGCAACATAATGATAAACAATCATAGGACATACACAGACAAAAACGATAGACTAGCTGTAAATCTTTAAAAAAAAACAATACCCAGGTCAATGATTCTGGTGAACGGATTCCGCAGGAAAATGCGGGAAAACGCACCGTATCCTGCAGAAAATCGCGGGAACATGGAAGCAGTATTCCGGCCGGAAATTTTTCGGATTTTTTCCGGTGATTTCCGGCCGGTTCCTGCTGGAAAGCACAGGAAGTTGGTCGGAATCTACCGGAAAAAATCCGAAAAATTTCCGGCGGGAATACTGCTCCCATGTTCCCGCGATTTCCGACGGTTTCCCGCCGTACGTCTTTGACCTGGATATGAGACAACAGCAATAGTAATTGATTTAATATTTCGTCGTTTTTATGCTAATATCAAGTAACATTGAATCATGTCGACATGTGTTGACTTAACTGAAAACCTCCTAATAATGAGTAGCTTTATAAATTGAGAGCACTTTTTAGTCAATCTCAATGTTGCCCATTTTAGAGAGGTTTTAGTATGTAATAGAGCTGTCTATGGCGGCATGGGAGAGATTTTTTTAATGGCATCGCGGCAGTTTCTTTTCGGAAGAAACTTCAAAAATTCATGAATTAAAATAGAATCTTGACGTTAATGTATGCCATACCGTAAGACTTCATGAATGTGATCAATTAGCAGTAGCAGTTCTAGTTAGCATCAGTCACAGTCTGGAAAATCAAAGCATTTTTTTTTGAAAACCATCGCGGCGGTGCGGCAGATTCTCAACCGCGATGGACATCTCTGGCATATAACACATTCACTTGATCTCGTATCTGAACTTATAGTTTTATGACTAAAAAAAAAGATCTAAGACTATGTTTTAAAACATTTTAACTACCCAAGTTAGGATAGGCTCGTGTTTTGAATCGATTCAATCTCTGCTATCTACATAAGTAATAATAAACGAATATTTAAGTACTTGTCTCAATTCGATGAATTATGATCATTGATATCTTCTAAATTTCAATAGGTATTATCTATTCTTTCTTTAATGTAATACATTAGAGTCTTGTATAAGATATATATATAAACTTACTCAAGATAATTAAAACATCGACTATCCCAAAGTGTATGAAAACCACGTGTATTATCATGAAAGAAACAACCAGCTGTACCATCAAACATATTAAGTCCATCAACTATATTTTTCGAACTATGACTATGTACAAGATCAAGTAATACAGTTAAATTATATTTATGTGCTTCATCAATTAATGCTTTTAATTCTTCAGGTGTACCAAAACGACTAGAATATAAAATAACTTTATGAAAAAAAAAAAAAAAAAAAAAAAAAAAAAAAATAATAAAAACAAAAAGAAAAAACCTTGATGCAGCAAAATAATTTGTTACTTGATAACCAAAACTAGCATAATAAGGATGTTCTAAGATAGCCATTAATTGAATTGTATTATAACCTATATTATTTTAAAATTTATTATAGAAAATTTTCTTATATAATTAATATATAAAAACCTTGTTTAATAATATGAGGAATAATATTAATACGAAAATTTTCATAACTAGCAATTTCTTCTTTTGATGAACTAATACCAATATGAGCTTCATAAATTTTTAATCGATCACGTTTTTTAGGTTGAGTATATTTAAATTTATAAATTTGTTCATATGATGGATTATAAAATACATCATGATATACAGTTGCTTTTTCTTTTCGTTGTACATAACGTGACCATGGACAAATACGATCGACTAATTCACCATTAGCAATTTCAAGAAGTAACTAGATTAAAAATTAGATTTTTATGAAATTATATATATGAAGAAATAGAGTTGTATCATGAGTGTATAGTTTTTAATTTTTTTCGATCATGTTTAATACAGAAAATTAAAAAGAAAATATATTAAACTAGGCGAATTCAATCACGACAATTCAATTTTGCTCATATGAGTTTATTTTTAAATTTCTTACATAAAATACATTCGGAAAAACTACAAATCATATATTTGTAATTTGTCCTTATGAGTTCTATTCATTTATATATCATTCAACGAAATCTAATCATCAGCAACACTTTACTTTAATTGCTTGTCCATGTTTAATTGCTACAGATCCATCGGGTAATGGTGGAATTGTAACACGCCATACACCCCATTGATCACGTGTAAATGGATATTGTTTTTCTTGCCAATTATCTATATAAAATTAATTATATTTATTTTATGAATAAAAAAAACGTTATATTTTAAATACAAACTAAAATCTCCACGAATATACATAGCTTTTGCTCCAGGTGCCCATTCTTTAATATTTATTTCATTTGTTTGATAATTAATATGAATACCAAAATGTTTATAAGCTGTTGTAAAATTATCAATACCTTGTTCTTCAATTTCTAATTGTTTAAGAATTTTTTGAAATACATAATAACTAAAACAAAAAAAACAAGACCATAAATAATAATTGATTTTCTTTTTTTGTAATAGATTTTTACCGTCGTCGAATTTCATCTTGATATCCTTCAAGATATGGATCAAGTTTAAGTAAATTATGTAATTCAGGTACTACAATATTTGCAGCTTCACCTGTTGTTGGTTGTAATAGTCTAAAATATAATGAATAATATTAATAAAAATTTATTTTTTTGTTTAAATTAACCTTTGTAAATTAATTACTCCAGAAAACATTATTGAATAATAAAGATATAGAAAATATGTATAGATGAAATTTTTATTTATATACTATTACATTATCATTTGATCAGTATTGACCGTTTGGTATATAATATAGAACGAACAACAGAACAGAAAAAAGTTTATTATTTACATTGGTTATAGTACTTGTTATTTATAGACACTGCTAGACGAAAGAGGTCGACTTATGCTGAATTTTCATCTTTCTATATGTATGAAAGGTAGCAAAGAATGATATCAATGATTCTATTGTATAAAAGAAAATTATTATATTCAGTATGTCTATTATCATTCTTAAATAATCGATTCAATAAATTATTATAACAAAATTTTATTCAAAATATAATATGAAGAAAAAAATTGAAAACAATACCGATGATTTATTTTAAATTAAATTAAACTTTTGTATTTGATGATAGTCATACTCAATAATATACATATTCTCGTTTGTCAATTAAATAATAAAAGTTCTTCAATTTATGAGTCAAAACTATGTACATTATGTAGATCCTTAAAAGTTACAAATATTCTAAAGCATTCAAACTTTTAGTGTATTGATAATACTTTCAAAACTTAATACCATGATTTATCTTCAGAGCTCAAGAAAAACTGTTTTTCAAATTTCTACTTGAAATTTTACATAAAGATAGATATTGCCAAGAATAGTTTATTGTAAAAGTTTCAGATCTTTGATTTTCGCTTATCCTGAGAAAACAATATCGAATCTGCCGGCATATATAAATGATGTCTTAGGATAACATAAAAATGCAACATCTTACCATGTTGTACGTTTGTTCACACTACTCATAGGTATAATTGATAGTAAATTGCCGGTTTGAATTACACGAGTTTTCTAGTAACATGGTGCTTTATATTAAATTGAGTTTCCATATTTGTCATATTTATGAACAGTATAATATTAAAAGAAATTTATTGAAAGAGCTTATTTATAGTTTATTATAAATTTCTCGTTCTTAACGAATTGTTTATCATAGCAAATAGAAACTTGAATCGTAGAGCATACGAAAACGTCTACTTGAAGAATTGATTGTAGACAATAATGTGGATTTTATTACTACGCATAGTTTATTACGATGAAAAAGATCTTAACAAATATCCTTATATAATGATATCATTGATTATCAACTATACTACTTTAATTTATGTTGCTATCAACATAAACGCATAGCTAAAAACAAAAACTCTCTTCGATTAACTGTAAATTATACTTGACCTTAGGTCGAATTAACAGTAACTCATGTTGTCATATACTGATGAATGTATCAAATGATTGTGTTTTAGATTAATAGATATGTTCTTATAAGTGCATAATCTATTTAAATTACTTTTATACTTCTAAGTAGACCCCGTCGGGTAGGACCCGGACCCGGACCCTACCCGGACCCTACCCGGACCCGCACGGCTCCGGGTCCGGGTCCGGGTCCAAAAATTTTACTTTGGCCGGGTCCGGGTCCGGGTCCAAAAATTTTATTTTGACCGGGTCCGGGTCCGGGTCCGGGTCTGAAAAGTTTGCTTTAACCGGATCTAGGTCTGAAGAAAACTTTGATCCATACAATTTATTTTGAATTTTTTTAAAGTTTTGTTCGTTTTATACAAAGAAGAGATCAAATGTATTTAGAAAATAGATAAAAAACAACAAAACCCTTCTTGACTATACTATCTAAACTGACTTGTCATTGTGTTTGGATCCAAAAAATTTAAGCGACCGGGTCCGGGTCCGGGTCCAGCAACCTGTAAACGGGTCCGGGTCCGGATCCGGGTAGAAAAATTTTAAATGATCGGGTCCGGGTCCGGGTCCAAAATCCTGGGCCAGGGTCCGGGTCCGGGTCCGGGTCCAAAAATTCTGGACCCGACGGGCTCTACTTCTAAGTCAATAAAAATAGATTTTAATTTCATTAATCATAAATAACTATTCGATCATTTTATTCAAATAAAGATAAAGAACATACGACAACAAAACAAAAAAAATTCCTTAGAATAATGCAGAAGAATAAAGACCAAGTCACAAATATACATCAAGATAAACAAAAAAAGACAAAAAAAAACTTTAATTTTCTCTAAATATTCTTTCTTTTTATTTCATTTGCTCAGTCAACATTTATACAATGTACTTAAAGCACAAGAAAAACTCGTTTTTTAAAGAAAATATATGCAATTATAATCCAAAAAATACAACCCCATAAAGCCATAGCAAGATGTGCTGCATGTGTATTAACAACAATCCATTGAACAGGAAAATATGTAGCAAAAACAATATGTGCTATATAAATAAGAATTGAATTCGTTCCAGGATATTGAAATGGTGTTGCATTCCAACATTTTAATTTATCAATAAGAATATACATTATTGAAAATCCAAGAAATGCTAAACCAGCTAGAAAACAACAAAACAAAAAACATTGTATAATATTTAGAAAGAGCAAAAAAAAAAGAAGAATCTTTTTTACCAGTAAAAAATGAAAATGATAATGTCCAAAGATTTTTATTTAATGGCATTGGTCCACCAATAAATGTACCTGAAGTAAGACCAACTCCAATAGCTATTGTAAAAACACCCCAAGCAAAAAGACGTATAAGTCGATCAAGATCTGATTGATACATAACTAAAAATATAAAGATTATGAATAAAATTTAGAAATACAACAAAAAAAGAAAATATTCAAACCAAGTATTCGTCCAGCTTGAACACCTAAATAAGCTAAAAATATAGTTGGAATAACACCAAGTAAATTTTCTGAATCAAATGGTAATTTACAACCTAAATAAATATATTATATATATATATGTTTTTTTTTCAAATATTCAAAAATTTTTCTACCATAAACAAGTTGACATGTTGGATATTGATAAAGATGTTTATTAGTAAATATCATTCGATCAATATAACCTGTTATACCACCAGTACAATTTTCATATTTACCATTTTCATGTAAACCACCTAAGAAATAAAAAAAGAAATATTTTCATACCATTGATCAAAATCCATTATCTCTTTTATTTCGTCACTATGACTGAACTAATTAATTGTTTTTGAGTGTAAACTATTTACATTGTGTAGACTCGAATGAATATCTAAAAAGGAGTCGGAGCTTTTCACTTATTTTTTGCCGAGATATGGAAGTATTAATATGTCTATTTTCTGAACCTTAGGTTTTTTAAACTATTCTAGTTGAGTTTTCTATATGCACAAAGTTTCAGATCAAAATATGAGTTTTTCGTAAACATAGAACTTCTAGAAAATAGACATTTTAAAAATTCGATATCTTAATCAAATATCATTAGGAATCTCAATGCCTTTTCGGATTTTTATGAGAGCACTGTGTGTGGTATCTATAGACAAAAGAAAAATCATTAAAATCGAAATGAGACAGCTGAAAAGATTCTCTCGTAAGCGGAAATTCGTAAACAAATTTTCCTAGTTATTCTCGAGGAACACTATGGTATTGACTTAAAAATATAGCAGCAATAACATACGTGCTTGAACTTTCTTCAAGGCATTAATAGCTCATTAAGATTTACATGACGTACACAGTCCTAACTTAAAAAATGATTAATCAATTGAAGATCTTCCCTTGTGAATGGCTACTTTGCTCGACATGTATTCACAAAGTACTGTGTACAAATCCCAATATCCCTAGTCCATAGAATGATCACGGACAAGTGTGTAACGGTTGTTTTTTGTTTTCGAATCATCCGCCCAATAGTATTTCTACTATGCTATGACAAACGCTCGCACTTGTGATTAGTTACTGTGTATGAGAAACACAAGAATCCTGCATCAGGCTGAACTTTTAATCAAAACTATAGTTAGACACTAGTTGTAGACAGGATATCGGGTTATAGAATCTGCCGCTAGGCGACTCCTCATACTGCAACGTAGGGGCATTCTTCCTTCTTAGTTTTTTGATTTAACTCATATTACACTACGATGTGAATATTTACAGATTTGATAGAATAATATAATTACGAAATTTTGTTGGTTTCTTAATAGATAGTTTCGAATAATTATAAGTTTTTCTCGTTACATTTCTTAACAATTATAACACTAAAAATTTATATTTACCAGGACCCAAATAACCAGCTGGACAATCTTCAAATGGAACTAAATATACAACAAGTACCCATATAGTAGTTAAACCAATAATTAATAACCATTGAAGAGGAAAATTTGATATATCTCGAAAAACAGCTGTTACACGTTTTGTTCTTCCACTTTTAACTGTTGTTGCTGTCATTGTTGATGTATGTTTTGTATTATTATTATTATTAAAACTCGCTGTTAATGAATATTGTTTTGATCTTGTACAAAGTACTTCAAGTATACCAATAACACCATAAACTAAAGCAAAACGTTGTAAAACACCAAGTATTCGAACATTATTTAAATCAATTTTAAAACGTGTATTAAGAATAAAACCAATAATCTAAAAAAAAATATCAATAGAAAATTTTTTTTGTATTTCTTTTATTTTTTGAAAAAAAATTACTTAATTATAAATACATACAAATAATTTTAAAGTACGCATTGCAACTTTAATAAGTAATGTTCGTTTTGATACACTTTTATCAAGAGCATTTTTTAATGAAAATATTAATGATGCTCCTAATATCCAAATAAATAATGGAAAAACAATATCAGCAAATGTTATTCCATGCCATGATGAATGTTCAAATTGTGCATAACCACCACCACCATAATTAATAAATATCATTGCAATTAAAGCTATTAATAAATACACAAAAAAAAAAAAAAATATTATAATTTATAAAAATAAAAAAAAAAATGATTACCAAAACCACGAAATGCATCAAGACTAAGTAAACGTTTTGATCTTGGTACAATAATATGTGATAATTTATGTATTGTTGGTAATTTCATACTATTTGTATTACATTCAATAGTATTTATTGTATCAATTGTTGATTGACATATTGTTGTTGTTTGTGGACATGTTTGTAAATCATATGAATGTGTACAATCTTGTTTTGGTGTATGATTAAAACAATTATTTTTTAAATTAATTATATATTCACGTAATTTCATACGTTGTGCAAATAAACAAAATATAAATAATGTTAATAATATAACAATACTAACAATTAATGGTGTATAAATATTATTTGCTAAACGATTTGTTGTTAATAAACATTTAAGACCATAATCTGTACTTGTATTTGTTAATAAAATATTTGATATTTGAATATTAAGAGTATATTGACCATGTTCATATAGAATAAGATTTTCAAGACATGATGATATATTATTTAATTCAATACGAATATGATAAGTATATTTTGTATTTAATGTAAGATTAAGTATTTGATTTGATGATAAATCTTGTGCAATTATTTCATATGGACAATCAAGACATTCAATAACTTGAACATATACTGTTAAATTACCTGAAATCTATATTAAAAAAAAAAAAAAATTTTTTTTCTATAAAATTTTATAGAAATTTTTAATTATGATGTCTAGAAATGTATAAATTTGGAACTATAAGAAAAAAAAAGTTTTTTAATTGAAACGCTATTATTCGATTTGATAGTACATACTATGTCATGAACTAAAGTTCGTGTACAATGGTTAAAAGTTTAAAGAACAAATGTGAAGAGATTCGTTCTTTTTGGAATTTTTTTATACTTCATTTGAATCTATTTTTCTATCATAGAGTTCGAATTTATACAACGATTGAAACAATTCTCTCATTAGTTATATATATAATACAAAGGAGGATGAAGTTTTTTTTTCTTTGAATATAATGGAATGATTGAAAAGGTTTTTAGAAACGATATTAGTTAAATTTTTGATACACTCGAAAGTATTTCCGACTAATCAAAAGCTATGAGTATGGATTTAGAAATTTTATTTGAACTTGAACGGGAAACTTGTTTTTTTTATTATTGCGATTCAAAACTAATAGTTGAAATCTTTATTTATTGTAAATTACAAACTACTTGGCAATATACACTTCTTGAATTTTTTGACAAGATATCGAGATTTTCGTTTTTTTTTTTTCTAAATAATCATTTTAAAAGAAAAAACGACAATTGTAAAGATCTTTTGAGAAAACGCCTGTAATCTTACTTAGAATAAAAGTTAAAATCTAGGTGAATAACAGTGTTCGCTGTGCCAAACAATTGACTTCAACAATTTTTGGCATTTTAGAAAACGTCACCTATGCGATGGGCAAAATTTGTTGGTTTATCATCAAGATTAATTTTTCAAAAAGTTCTGGACTAATCTCAAATAAAAACTTCTAAACTCATATTAGAAAAAAGAAAAGGTATAAATTCATAGCTTTAGTCAAAAATATTTTCTATTGAATCAAAAATGAAATATATACATCTTGTCTATAAACTTTTCTGTTGTTCATGACATTATTTTCATATTCTTACTTGATTATCAACAATAATATCAACAGCTGCTTGATCAATACCCAATGGAATAGTATTAGTATTATTAACATTAATTGTATTTGATAATGTTCTTGTTACAAGTCGATCTTCTCCATTATTAATAATTAATTGTCTACGAAATGGAATTAAACTACTTTGATTACTAATATTTGTTGTTAATGATGATGATGATGAACGAATAGTAGCCGAAAAACTTGTTCGATATATATCTTTTATTTCATTATTTAATGGACATTGTTGATATAATATTCGACGATCATAATGAGTAGAATCCATTGATGTACTACCAACTTCATGACCAATATGTATAGATATTGATAATTGAAAAAGAAATAATTGTATAATTGAAATAAAATAGAATTTTTTATACATGATGTTTAGTATATATAAACTTTAACTTGTTAAATTCATAATGTTCAGACTCGATCAACTATCGTTATTGTAAGCATATGCCTATATGATCTTCATTTACTTCTGTTGTTCTCATTAGATAACGAAAAAAAAAAAAAAGTTTCGTTCGAAGCGAACATAGAATAAATCCTAAAACAAACATCTTTTCGTTTTTCTCTCTCTCTTGGTTTTCTTTTTAGTGTTTATCGATAAGTATTAATGTATATGACTTCTTCGGTTTTTTTTTTTATATTAATAAACAAAAAAAAAAAAGGATCTTATATTAATTAGATATTTAAAAAAGAAATACGAAAACGTGCTTATATTCAATGTCTTTGACATTATTTAAAAAAGAAAGAAAAATTTCTTATAATTAATGATTGTACATTAAGATATTATGAAAGATTGACTTGAGATATGTTTACAATCAAACATAGACTTATGTTGATCGATCGCTTCTAATTGGGGGATAGTAGTCAATTGACAAAATGTCTATTGTCAATCTAAATAAATATTAAACATGTTTTTTATGTATTTCATCATGAAATTTTATTTATTTTTTTTGTTTTTATTATAATTTTTTTACTAAAATAACTTCTAACATATGATTATCTTTTAAACGTTCAATATCACGATCATTTCGTATACGAACACAAGGTAAACGACGTAATTTATCAATATGATTAATATTAAGTTCATGACATATGTTAGATAATAGACGTTGAAATGAACCATTATTTGGTGTTTTATTAAAATCAAATTCAATAAAATCAGTTTCAGATGGATCATCAGCTATACGACAAAGAAGAGTTATTGTTTGATTATTAATAGATGATAAATTTGTTATTGGTTGTGTTGAAATATGAGGAAATACGGGATGTCGAAGATAATTTGGAACTATAGGAAGAGTTGTATTGTTTGTTGATGAAGGTGAAATACTATCTAAATTATTAAAAGAATTTTCAATTGAACTAATCATAATATGAATATCATAGTAGAACGAAGTTTTATTTATTTAGAAAATAGACACTCATATTAGATTGAGTAGTGTCACATATCCAAGATTTTGGAGATGCCACCACATCTCCCGTGGGAGATGCCGCGTCTCCAGCGGGAGACACGACACCCACACTCGAGAGATATGGTCATTCACCACTGGAGATGTAAGATCTCCTTTAGATATGCGCATCCCCCACACCCACACCCGCATCTCTCACGCGAGATGCGGCATCTTCCGCGGGAGACGTGGTGGCATCTCCAAAATCTTGGATATGTGACACTGCTGATCAAATATAGATCATATTGACATAAATAAAATAAAAAAAGAAATCTGAATTAACGAATATTATTCGAGTTATATTATTTTGATGTTTAATGTCCTATTCATTAATTTTAGAATAGGCTGTATTCATACATACACTTTTTTTTTCAATTGAAGAAAGAACTTCATTTATTCGCTCTAATAGAGAAAAAAAACGAAGTTAAAACTCAAGAACAAAATGCAATGAATTGTTCTATGCAATAATTTACATTACTACTTTACATGTATTTGAATAAAGTGAACTTCTATTCCATAGGAGAATGTTTACAATAAAAAAACAAAGTTTAATCAGGTTCAATTTAATTCAAATCAAATAGATTTATTTAAATTAGCTAAACATAATAAATATCAATAGTTTTACATAAAATCTATATCTATTGAAACTCAAGGCATAGAAATCAGCTCAATTATATATACAATATGTACCAAAATTATTCAATGAATCTAAATAATGACTTGAACAACAAAAATAATTTTCAATATAAATGTAAGAAATAGATAGAAACTTCCGAACAGAGGTGGCGCGAGCGGGAGATTACCCCCGCCCCGGCTTTGAGAATTTTGGTTCAGATTTTTTCTTAATTTAGAGAGATTATTAAACAGTTTTCTCCAATTTTGGAAAAATATAATCGGACAAATTTTAGGCTACTTTCTCCGATTTTTGGGTACTCCCCCTGTTCTGACCTCTTCGCGCCGCTCCTGCTCCAGAAAACTAAATCTTGAGTTTTTCACTATTTCCTATATCGTAGAGTTATTTTTCTTTATGAAAATCATCTTCTCTATTCGATTATAAATATAATAAAAAAAAAAACTTCTACTTACTATCAGATGTTATTGGTTCTAAAATTTGTCGTAACGAATCATTATTACAAACATTTGCTGGAGTTGATTTATCATGAGCTTGAATATCTTTATTTGCTCCATGTTCAAGTAAATATTCTATGACTTGTTTATGATTTCGTCTAGCTGCCCAATGTAAAGCTGTCCTAGAACAAAAACAAAAAAATGTTATCATTCATTTTTTTAAAACAAATATTTTTCCCCACCATCCATTTATAGCATTTTGACTATTAATATTTAAATTGGGTTTATTTGTTAATAATATTTGAATTTGATATAGATCACCATTACATGCTAATTCACGTAATAATTCTTCGTCTATTCGTTTTGAATTCATTGTTTTTTGTTTTGTATTTAAAATCATCATTTATCTTTATTGGTTATCTTTATAGGTTCTCTTTGCTATAACCAATAAAATCTAATGCAAATACCTCTTTGAAATACAAATGACAGAATCAAAAAGAAATTCATAGCTCAGATGGAAGCAGATATTGAATAAAAAAAAAAAAAAAACTTTACGAAAAATTTTTATTCAATTTTTAAACTCAATCTGATTTAATCAGATGAATAAATATTAAAATTTTGTTTTTTTTTTTTTTTGTTTATTATTTTTATAATGTAAAAAAATATAAATATATAAATTAATACAAAATAGCAGTATCATCTCTTAATTGTGCTATATTTGCTTTATGTATTAAAGTTGTATTTGAATATTTATTTGTTTCTAGTAGATTTTCATTTATTCTCATAAATGATGGTGTTATTGAATGATTATAATCAAATGATAATTGATCATTTGTTTGACAATAATTTTGAGAATATCTTAAAAGATTAATTGGTTTTTGTTCTTGTTTTAAACATAGATTATGATTAAGTTCATTTAATATATGAAAATGTAAAGTATTTAATTGTTGATAAGATTGAATATCTGTAATTTGATTATGTATCGGTATAGATAGAGATGATGATGATGATGATGACATATATATAGATTCATTTGTTGGATTAGAACTAAATATGAAAAGATTTAGATATTTAATTGAAATGAAACAAAATAAAAATATATTGTAAATAAAATTCTTTTTGAAAATGTACACGTATGAAAATTACCTTATTCAAATTTCATTCAGAGAAGACCAAAAAGAAAGCAATACATTATCTAATAGAGAATTTAAAAATAATTTTATATCTTCGTTTGATATAGAATAACTCATATATTTGTTGCTTTTATTGAAAACGATATATAGAAGAAATTTACACATGATCGTATAACAATACCATTTCATGGAGTGACGCAGCCAGAATTTTAGACTGAGTTCCTTCTTAACTTAAAGTCTTCGCTTTTTTTTTGTGCCCACTGTATATTATCTATCTACTACTGAATACATTGTAGAATTCAAAAAAATGTCTTTAAATATTACAAAATCAAATTGAGGTAACAATCATAGTGAATCACGGTTTTTTTCGCAAACTAACTTTTTCATAAAAAAAAAAACTTGTAGGAACGTCTCCGGCCTAGTACATCGGATCCACTTGAAACCTTTTTTTTCTATTTTAATACTATATACTGTTCGGAGTGGGTATTTCTTTGAGAAACGGCGGAATTTATTAGAAGACAGTATCTAAAAACTTTGAATTCATGATAAATTTTGTTCTAATGATTCATTATTTATCTATAATTTCAAGTAATGTATATTATGAAAACTATTTTGCTAGGATAGTTTCAATATTTACGGATCAAAATGATTTGTTTTTATTATTGGTAATGTATCTTGACGATGCCACATATTAATTGTTGATAAAGAATCAAAAGAAAGTAATTTATCTAAATTTTTTACATTTTGATTAATTAAATGTGGTGTATTAAATGATAATGATATTGATGAATCATTTGTATTAAATTTTTGTTTTTTACTATTATATTTATTTATTAATATATTTTGTGAATGTTCATATGATTGTTGATGTGATATAAAAATATTCTTATCATAATTTATTATATTTGATTTACGACGATAAATAAACCAAATTATAAAACAAATAATTATAATAATTAATATAAAACCAATAATACTAAAAACTACAGCAATAATTATTTTATCACGTTCATCCATCATTTGATATTAATCGAAAGACATAAATTAAAAAAACAAAAAAAATCTAAAAATTGAAATTTTTATTTTACAAATAATATGTACATGTAATAAGTAGAGCTTTTTTATATGTGTTCTTATTCTTAAGTTGAACAAGAGTATAAAATACTCTAACATGAATAAAAGAAAAGGAGAAAAAATTATTTGAACTTAGTTTATGTATGAAAGTTTATTGTCGCAACACTTTTTTCTCTCTTCTATCCGTAGGCGTACATTTACAGAGACACTCTATAATATGTGTGTGTATGTTTTGTTATTTGAACAAATTCATCTAATTTTAATCTGTATGATGAGAAATATAAAAAAAAACGAAAGAAAGATTATCATGTAATATAAAACAATTGTATAATGAATAAAAGAAAAAAAAAAATTACAATATGTTTTTTAGTAATCCTATTAAATTGAACGAATATAATTCAAGACAACTAAAAATATGTATTAGTTATACATTCTTTTCCTTTTATATTTGTCTTCATAAAACAATTTCTTTATTTAAATTGACAAACCAGCATGGATTTATTCGAGCAATTTGTTTATTTATTTTCTCAATGCCTCTTTTTCTTCTTTCTCTTTTAAGTGAAAGAAATAACAAATACAATTGAAAGCAAACAATAAAAGAAGTATTGCTCATATAATGTCATCAATGTCCTCTGTATAAAAAAAAAAACTATCGAAGGTTAAAGCACTATATAAATCAAATAAAAATGAAGAGAGAAAAGAATCATTGAAGTTTTTTTTTTCTTTATCCAATAGTACGACAAATGTCTTAACAACATAAGATTGATAGCAAATATGTGTATATAAAAATGATTATATAGATATTAATAAATCATAATATTGAAATATCTAAACATTAATATATAATAGATATATTCATATTTAATACATTGATAAAATATTTGTTATTAATTCTAGTTACTTCGTGATAATCATGGCAATGATGACAATCATATAATCTGCATTTATATATCTTTTTCTTTGATTTGAAAAGATTTCTTAGTATTTTCTTTTTTTTTTTTACTTTGTTAATGAATAATTCATCTTAAATAAACAGAATCTATCTAAATTTTATTTGTCATTCAATCAGAATATTACTATTTTATTTATTTACTTTTGTCACATAAAATTCTATTCAGTTTAATATTTTTTTTTTCTTCATATTTTATCTATTAAATGTATTTGCTGTTTATCAAGAAAAAGAAAATCTCAAATGATTGTATAATCATTTTCCTTCAATATCCATTTTATTTCTTTTTTTTTTTCATTTTCAGTTTACTTTTTGAAATTTTTTATACGATTTTCAATTTGTTAATTATAACAAGCTAGACGTTTAGATATTTTTGTACTATATTTATATTTAATTATATCACGTACAGTATAACTTTCTGGTAGATAATCAATTGAATTATTAATTAAATTTGATCGTCGACAACATATCGAACCTATTTCAATAGACAATAGTATAGAACTTGAGAAAAATGAATATAGTTACAAATCAATTATATTTCGTGTACGCAATATAGTTGATGATAATGATGGATGTACTTTTAAATGATTGGTGCAAAATGTAGGTTGATAATCGAAAACTTAAAAATTATGAAGAATTTTCAGACAAATTGAAAATTGAAGAAGATGATTATCAGTACTAAAAGCAGTAACCATAGAAAATTTTGTACTAACTGAAGAAAAAAAAGAAACTAAAGAATTATGTTATATGTTTGTTGTTCGAACTTTTCAAATTATTCAAAAATTATTATTTACAGATGAGAGGAATTCTTAGAAAAATAAACATCTGTTGAACTTGATAGAGAAGTGTTGTTTTTAGTTTATAAACTAGAATAGTTTTACTCTTCGACATTGTTGAAAATGAGTTCGATTGACTTGAATCAAAATATAAAATCTATATATTGCTTATTAGAATTTGATAGTCATACGTAAACCGAGGAAGAAGAGAAACTTGTGAGACAAAAAAATACAAAACTATGCCGAACTGAAATGTAATCAAAATTTTGCAAAATTAATTTTATGTATGTTCTTTTTTCTATGTTACACATCTGCTTGTATGTAATATTAAGATTTAAGCCTTTACATATAATAATAGGATATATTTTTTTCTCTGTAAAATGATATCACTCTCGATATGTACTAGAGTTTCAGTTTAATTAAGTCTGTAAGTGATCGATCATATCTCGTTAGACTGAATTAATCGCTTGTCAACTTCTCAGTTAGAACTAGCATTTGACGAGTTAGTTGTCTTCTCTAGATACAAAACCATTCACCTTATATAGGGTGGGTCAAAAGTAACAAGACAAATAGTTTTTGCAACTTTTTTTCTTCTTCATACATCAACAGTTACATCTCATATCTAGATCACATATAATAGATGATACTAGTTAGAGATCTGACATATGATCAACCTCTGGGTGTAGTAGTTTGTTACAAAGTATATAAATATGTCTTACTTGCTCGTATGTCACCCTATGAGAAATTCGATTTCATCAGATTTTGAATTGCTTTAAATTAAAATAATACAAATTCAATCGAATAGAATTTGTTTCTCAGTTTGGGATAAGCAGATAAGAGTATGAAAATTGAATGTAACATCAAAAACATCGAATTTTTCATATAGACACGAAGAGCAATTAAGAAATATTTATATGCGTTGGAACAAATTACTACGACTACGCTTAGAGACTGATTATATGCCACATCTTTGGTTAGTATCACTTATTATATGTAGTCTAAATATGAGATATAACTGTCAATGTTTAAAGAAAAGAAATCGAAAAAAATTATTTGTCCTGTTACTTTTGGTCCAATCAGTAGATAAGTTTCGATTATTTATGAATATAAAAAAGATGAATTAATCTGACGTTTCATAATTCTTAATTATACTATGAGTAAGACTGATCTCACTGAAATCAACTATAGAACTCAATATAAAAACTAAACTGTAAGCCAACGCACTAACATAATTTTGTGTTATAATGATAAGCTTTCAGTTTTTAAGTTTCTTTTTTTTAAACTTAGACATTTAAACAAATTATGCATGCTAAAAGAATCAGTTAATTTATAGAAAATAGAAAATTGGAATTAATTTAATGAAACATAATCTAAAATATAAGAGGTCAGCTTTATTTACATAAATCTGGTAACAAAACAAAAAAAAATTAAATATAAGAAGCATCATGATCACTATTCATTATCTTTTACCGTAGTTTCAAACTTGAAATTCACCTTTTTATATTTGACATGTAGAGCTGGATAGCTTATTTTAATTTATTCTGTATTGGTACACTTTGATAAATGTCTGTCTTGATTAATTATTTATTCATTTTACTCTTCTTTTAAGAGTACCTATTCATATGTTTATTGCACTTGTAGCTATTTTTAAGTATTGAGAAACGAATAATCTATTATTTAAATATATGGAAATTACAAAAAACTGTCTGTCATTTTAAATAGAATCTCTAATATTCATGGTTATTAATTTAATATGATTGAAATATATTTAGTATCGTTATCTCTTGAAATCATTCACTTATTTCTCGAAAAAACAAAAGAGTTGTAAAAGTAAAGAATATAGCATTATGAATAAGAATAGCTACAGTCTCGAGACTACAAATATCGCACGAAATTGCAAACGGTATATGACAAAAACAAAGATATTTATTAAAGTTTTGTGCATTGAACATTTAAGACAATAGAAACCTGATATCAACATAAAATAACGAAAATGATATTTCCTCCACAGAAACAATGATGAACTTTATTTTCATGACGTTACAAACACTTTTTATGATTGACATTAACCAAAAACATTTATTAGTCCACGTGTTAAAAAATTCGAGTCCTTTCATAATCTTTAATCTCAAAAATGGTTTAGTTTAATTGATACCTTCATTATAGAAATCTTTTTATATGATCTTTCAGTACTATTCTTTAGTTAAGCAAATAATAATAATAAAAATAAGAGATGCCTTAAACAGCACGAAAAAAAACACACACACTTTACAAATCACTTCATGTCGACGATTTTCAACATCATTTTACGTATGATCAAACTGCGTAGCCCCCCCCTCCCCCCAATGGTATCCTCTCATTAAATTATATTTCACTTCATTTTTTAATTAATTTGAATTTTTTAGATTAAAAGCGATTGAAAGTGTCAAATTTTTGATTTTGAATTAAAGCCATTTTGTTTCAAGAATTAAAATTTGTAGAGTTCACTCTTATTTTCTATGTAATTTCTATATTTTCGTTTAGGAAAATGTAGAGTTTGCTTGATATATGCTTGCAGAGTTTCAATGTATTCAGCTCTTATTAGTAGAATGCGCTAAACTACGTAGTGCTCTTCTTCTTCTAAATTAAGTCTTATATTTAGAGTTTATTAGATCAAATTACCAATATAAATGTCATAAGCCTGTTTTTATAGTGGAACTCTATTTAGTTTCTATAATAACATAAGATCAACAATCCATGGAAAAGAAGCTAATTTGAACCTAAAAATATAATTATTCAACAACATAAACTGTGAAAAAAATGTAAACGGGACAAGATTTAGGTGTTGATATTCGAGTTATCTTCAGACAAATGTCCACTGAGGTCACACTTTGAATGGCTATTGAATCATCTTTGTGGAACATGAGCAAAACAATTCAAAATCTTCCTTCGATCTTCATTAAAGTGTCATTATTTTTCGTCCCTTGCTCGAGCTGTATTAGGGTTCGTTTTTCAATATGAGAATTAAGTAAATCACTTTCCTAAAAGCGTTCCTGATTAAGATTAAAATACATAGTACTTAAACGAAATCTATAATCTTGCTATGTTTCAGAAAAGGTTTTATAAAAAAATTTCACACGATCAACCTATTTCAGTGATCTAGTTTAAAATGCGACAAGATTTCATTGGCATTTTTTAAAGCAATTTATTCGACACTACGTCTCATTTATAAAATTATCTTTTTGGTGAAGTAGAAAAATTCATAATCAATCGAGACCTGATAAAATATTCTGAATCAAATCGCTTGAAATGTGAAACTAATTTTGTTTTGCTACAGAAGGTGTAGGTGTGAGTGTGGGGGGTGGGGGGTGGGGGTGTAGGAGTGGATGGGTGTGGGTGTGTGGTGTGGGTGTGGTATGGGTGTGGTGTGTGTGTGTGGGGTGTGGGTGTCAGTATGGGTGGGTGTGGGTGTGTGGGTGTGTGGGTGCGGTGTGGGTGTGTGGGTGCGGTGTGGGTGTGTGGGGTGTCAGTGTGGATGGGTGTGAGTGTGGTGTGAATGTGTGGGATGTGGGGGTGTGAGTGTCAGTGTGGATGGGTGTGGGTATGTGGGTGTGGTGTGGGTGTGTGGGTGTAGGTGGGGATGGGTGTGGGTGTGTGGATGGCTGTTCTTCTCGTTCACACACACACGTACACGCACACACACCCCACCCACACCCATCCTTGCCCATACCCACACCCCACACCCACACCCACACTCACACCCACCCACATCCACACACCCACACCCCACACCCACACACCCACACCCACACACCCACACCCAAAACTGAGTCATAGATCCATGCCTTAGTATGACCGAGTGAGGATTCTCGTCAGTCCACATAACGTTAAAACTGAGGCGATAACCTCCTAACTAAACAGCCATAAGTGAAAATGATGAAAAAAACTTCCTGCAAAAAAACATTGCGTCCGAATGCGAATGCAAAGCTTCTTGCCACATAAGAAGATGTAAGAGTATGGGTGGAGACCTTTGGTCTTGGGTGTGAGTGCGCTAACCTATTTACCCACACTCACACACGCGCCTTAAGACTAACAGGACGTCGCAACTAGATAGTCGATATCTATCGAACACTTTTTTGGTTCATAAGTAAAACAAAATCAGATTAATCAGGGTGGATGTGGGGAAATAGGTTAGCGCACCCACACCCACACCCCCACGACGATGATTACAGTTATCCATATTTTTCACCGTAACCTTGCCGTATATGGCCGTTTACGGTAAAATACAGCACGTACACGGACCATTTATCGCCATAATTCTGGCCATCGTAATACGGCACGGTATACGGTGTGCGTATGTGGCTGTGACTGTTGATGTGGATAAGGATGTGGGTTTTCTTTTTACCCACGTCGACACCCATGCACACCTCATACCCACATCCAATATTTAGAAGCATTCTCATTCAGAACAGTTCACAATTGTAGTTGTTGCTTGACGGCTTGAAAAGAAATGATACCTAAGAATTGAGAATTTTTCTTGATGGACAATCTTGATCAGCGTTAGGAGACATTGACACAAAAGTATTTGACTCTGAAGCTGTCATCTTCAAAACAGAAAAACAAAGACAAAATTGTAAATCAAATTTGACTTCTTTTTAAAGTCTTTTTTTGTTTTATTTAAATAAAACCGAAAAAAAAACATCACAATGCACAAGATTCAAAGATTTTTTTCAACTCAATAATTTTAGAAACAAGAACAAAAAACGGGCGATTAAATTATTCAACAAAATAACTAAAATGTTGCTAATTTCTTGTTCATTAAAACTGTGCCACGACTTGAATCGATTTGTAAAAGTTTATCTTTTTTCCCGAATTCTACAAGACACTGGAATGTTGTTGCCATATTTGTAATTTTTCTTGCATACAAGTTTCCATTTTCAAAAGTAAAATAAACGAAGTTATTACTTAATTTTAATAGTCCACTGTCATGTTGCCTTACACGTAGTTTTAATTGATCAATTGTATCACAATTGATTAGTGATGTAGATGTACGTCGCGAAAATAAATCCAAAACTGCCGATTCACCGTTCGACGTGGGTGTGGGTTCTCTATTCCTCCCCCCACCCCACCCCACGCCAAAAAGACAATAATTTAAAATAATGAACCCAAAAATTGCAGGGTGTCGGCGTGAGTAAAAAGAAAACCCACACCCTTCTTCACATCCATCCACATTAACAGCCACATACGCACACCGTATACCGTGCCGTATTACGATGACCAGGATTACGGCGATAAACTGTCCATGTACGTGCCGTATTTTACCGTAAACGGCCGTATACGACAAAGTTACGGTGAAAAATATGGGTAATTGTAATGATCTTCGTAGATCAGGATCAATAATTCCATGGATTGGTGATGAACCTATAAATAATAAGATATGATTGAACCTAGGGGTGGCACTTTAACTTTTCTTTAAGAGTTAAAGTTAAAGTTAAAGTAGGCACTTTAAAACTTTAACTTTCAAAAAATCGAAGTTAGAGGGACAAATAATTTTTTGTTCTTCATGTTCAATCCTCTATTGATTTTGACTGTAACTTTAACTTTAAAATCAAAGTTAAAGTGCCACTCCTAATTGTACTACCATCGCCATCTCTATCATCAACAGATTCATCTCTAATACTATCAACAAAAAAACCCAAATTATCAACTATTGAAAGAAAATTACGGAAAAAGTCAGAGTAAAACAACAGCATTAAAACAAACATTGCAAGACTTGCCATCCAAAAATACTAAAGAACATTCTTGACAATCAATAGTAGCTCGAACCAAATGAAATAAAAAGAGAAATACCTTCCGATGACTATATCGTTACAAGCATAATCTTCACAGCGTCCTTTATCATAGATTTACAATGTCAAGGATTAAAAAAATTCTTCATGAATTAAAAATTAATGTTATTTATATTAAACGTGATGGTAACGAAATAATAATTGGCGTCAAATATGCAATATTATGAAAACAATATCAAAAAGTTTATCAATCGACATATTTGATCGCGATCATTATTACCAACACGAACACATGATAAAGGATGTGGGTGTGGGTGCTCTTCTCCCCATCAAAAGTAACCCACATCCACACCCACACCCACACTCCTGTCGAAGACAGGTAACAAGTTAGAAAACTTCGTTATCCTCAATGGTTTTACCACGATTTAAGGCAACTAGTACTACTTTATAAGAAAAGTGCATAATATCTAGCATAAAAACTTTTGAGCCTTGGTCTATTTGAGATAAATCGTTTCTGGAATGACCAAGTACAAAGATTATCAGTATTATTCAACGATTGATGAAACTAATTAATTTTTTACATGATGTTATTTTAAGTGCGTTGTAGCCTTGTTTCTCTCTTTTTTTTCAATATAAATGTTTTTTAAAAAATGATTTATTTTATTTGGGTGGTAGGGAAAATTTTTGAAGAATTTCTCTTTGTTCGAGAGAAATTTCTCATTTTAGCAGCAGATCTTTACCTCTGTACATAACCTCTATTTTTTATTATTATAAATAACTCTTAAGTTAGAAAAATCATAAATTGATGTTTTTTTTTTCTATGAAATATTTTCTTACCAGCTGTTGGCCATTTAGCATTCATAATTGTTGTTCCAGGATGAAGAAATTGATAAACATAATCACATATATGTGGACAAATGGGCGATAATAAAATAGCTTGTATTTCAATAAATCGTTTAATTAAATGTAAATTCATTTGTTCAGATTTCGAACATAATTCTCGATAATTATCACGTGCTATTTGTAATTGAAAAAATCCATATTTAAGAACATCTTTATATAACATTTTTTCATAACTTTCTTCTGTTAATTGAATTGCACGATTGATTTCAGATTCAAATACATGGTCATAATAATTATATTTCGTATCTGTTTGATAATTTGTTTCTTGTTGTTTAGTAAATTCTCCATTTGCACTATCTGAACTAGTTGAAAGATGTAGTTTATCCTTAATCCAATTAATAACTGATGAAATCACTGTTGTATTATCTTCCGATGATTTTCTTCGTTCATTTTCTTCTTCGATATCTACTAAATTAATATCAAGCACTTCTTTAACCCATTCAATAAACGTATAAAGACGTAAAAGTTGTGCTTCAGCCATTTCTACTTCAAAATTTGCATCTTCAATTGAATCACCAGCATCAGCTAATGTAAAACGCATACCTAGCACATATATAAATAAAACGTTTACATGTTTTTGATATGTAATAGAGAAAAAACAAACCATCGGCGGAAAATTTTTCAATTGCTTGAGCTAATGTTAAAAAGTTGCCAGTTGATTTGGACATTTTTTCTGAATTTAATAATAAATGCCCATTAGCACGAAATGCTCGTGGCCATAATTCAGGATGATTAGGCCAAATAGCTGTATGATTATATATTGAATAAGTAAGATGATTTGGAATTAAATCTTTTCCACTTGACCGTAAATCTACTGGATACCAATACTGAAATTCATTACGAAGACGATCAAGTGTTGCACGAGGAATATCTGTTGTTGAAGATGGATAAGATTTTTCAGGAAAAAATATATAATCCCAAACTTCGATTGTTAATTGAGATGGAAGAATATTTGCTGGACCTACAAAAACAAAAAACGAAACAATCAAAGATACAAATTTATCTTGATTAATCTTTTTACCTAATTTTTCACCACTAAAAGCATCTCGTGCTTGTAAAAGATGAGCTACAGTATAATAAGTCATATAAATAGTTGAATCAGATAATGATTCAATTAAATATTGTTCATCCCAAGGTAATTTTGTACCAAGACCATATGAACGTGAACATGCATGTTCATGTAACCAAGTTAAAACAGCTTCAAATTGATGACGTGTTTCTGTATGATAAACATTCATTTTATCTAATGCACATTTAACTTTTTGTTTCCATTTTTCATTACCATAATCAAGAAACCATTGATCAACAAGTGCAACAACACATTCATCAATTGATTGTGAAATAACTTTACCTTCTGGTTCATAATAAACACATGCTTGTCCACTTGTAATTAAATCATCACGAACAAGTTTTTTAGCATCAGATACTTTTGTATTTGCATATTTACCTACTAAAAGTATTCCATCATAAAATGATTTTGTATAAATTTTTTCTTTTGCTTCTAATAATTTATCACGATCATTTTGTGATTGAATTTTCATTTGACTACAAATTGTAGGTGCTGCAAGACAACCATATGGTTCAAGTTCAATAATTGCTACTGGATCATATGGTAATACCATAGATTCTTTAATACTATATTTTTCTCGTAAATTAGACTTTTATCTAAAAAAAAATAAAAAACAAAAATTTTAAAATTAAAAGAAAAACAAAATTGAATAATCTATCTTTTACCTTATTTTTAATATCCATTAAAGCAGCATAATCATCTGGTGAATCACTTGGTACTGATGTAACAACACCTGTACCTTTATCTTCTTTAATTGTCATCATAGGTAATACATAAACTGTTTCATAATGTGAAAGTGGTGCATGTAATGGTAATCCAAATAATTCTGAACCAAAAAATTCAGCTAAGACAGCATATTGACCATAGACATTAGTAAATTCTTGATAAGCCATATTACGAGCGGCACGTCGTGTACATATAAGAATTTCATGTAAACGTGTTTCAAATGCTACATAATGAATATCTGGATGAAGCCAACAATTTGTTTGACCATATATTGTTTCAGGTCGAAGAGTAGCAGCAGCTAAATAAACAACAGTTGTTGATGATGTTACGTGAGGTTTTAATTTTTCTGGTATATGATTATCATCAATACGAAGTTTAATTAATGTATACTCTTGTGGACCGATACCTTCACCACAACTACGATCATGATCCATACATGGTTGATCATCTTTAGGTGAATAAATTGTGTATCTATACAAGAAATAAGCTACGTTTAATTTATACTAAAAGATTATTTTTACCGTTTGCCAAATTGAATTTTACCACCTTGCTTTAAATGATGAAATTGCCAACGAATAAATGAATCATAAAATGGATTAATATCAGTTGTAACAAACGAACGATGCCAATCAACCTATAAATATTATAAATGAGATTAACAGAAAGATACCCTATCTTGAAACAAAAATGAAAAATTGACTAAGATTTTACCTTTAAGCCCATCATTTCAAGATCTCGTTTAACATGAGGTGGAAAATAAGAAATCAAATATTGTGGATCAGCAAATCGTCGAATTTCTTCATCATCTTTGATTCCTAGACTACGCATTATTTGCCATTGATATTTTTCACCACCAATCTTAGCTACTGCTTTACTGTATTCGAATACGAGAAAAAAGAGGATCAAAATATTTTTATAATATTGTAAAAATGAGTGCCTTCTTACTCTTCGATTTATTATCGACTTTGTTACTTTCACTTTCTTTTCGTGTTATTACTTCTTCTTCTTCTTCAATTTCTTCCACTGCATTGGTAGGAAATTTCGGTGGAAAGCCAAATTCTTCTAATTCACGTCTTAATTTAACGGCAGCAGCCTGTACAATAAAGAACATTAAATAAAGATTATGTTTCTTAGAAAACTTACTCGAATAGGCATGCCTGTACAATGAAATCCAAATGGAAATAGACAATGTTTACCACGAAGACGTTGAAAACCAACAGCAAACTAAAAAAAACTCAAACATATTAATGAAAATATAAGTGAAAAGAAAAGTAGTAAAAGTGAAACCTCGCATTTGGATAATGAAAATGTGTGTCCCAAATGAAGACGACCATTCATATATGGATAGGGAAATGTTACCAAAAATGTATTCGAACTAGAATAAGGAGAACAATGATTTAAAAAGAAGAATTAAAATAAATAAATCTTACTTATTAGCAGGACGATCAGGTGCATCAACTTCAAATATTTTCAAATCAGCCCATAATTTTTGCATTTGTTTTTCAATATCACGAATAGCATCAAGTTTGACCGTCGAACGTTTCTCAGTTTTTGTTTCATTTGCATCTGTAGCAGATATTACCTTTGACGTTTCCATGTTTTAACTTTTGATTCTATTTGATTATCTACAAAATGTATGTGTACAACAGATATTGCGTAATTTTGAATAATAAATGGTGCTGATGAAAAATCCATTACAGCAGTCAATTGTGAAACGAACGAATGAACTGACTGATGAAATCAAGGAAAATAATGAAAAACAGTGGAAAATGAATCGAGACTACAAAAGAGTCGTAATGGTGGACCATTGGAATTGAGTTTTGGTAAAACACGGAGCCTCCATATTTTATCAACACATAATCAAGTTTCCGAATGGAAATCGGAAACAAAATGTTTTCTTATTCTTACACTTTGTTTAATTTAGCAAAATGTACGTTTATACTTAATTGTTGTAAGCAAAGGGTACCAAAGCGTAAAGATTGAAGTTTGTCGTATAATCTAGAAAAATAAACGTGCTCATTTTTATACCTGATAATATATCTAAAACAAATGCATAAGATTGAATGCACATGATTATTTCTTAATCTGACACGAGTAGGAACTAATGAATTGCAGAGTCAAACTTTTCACTACAAAAATTTTCAAGATGTAACTTCGTCTTCGAAAATTTTTTTACAAACTGTAGAGACGTCTTAAACATTCTGGTATTTAGGATTATGGCAACATGCATGAGTAGATGAATCAGTACAAAAACGAACAGATTTTATTAATATAGAATTTGTTTTCGTCGGACGATTTTTCAGAGATCACAGAAACAATGACTAAAAAAGTTTGACAAAAAATCGGAACTTCTCCGAGTCCGAAAAATCCAGTTTTGGCGACTTCGACTCCGCTGAAGTTTACTAGTAGGAACATATTTGAGAAAAAAAAGTACATATTAACATTTTACTGTAGCAAAAATACACCAAAAAGTGAATATTTTACTACTTGATAAAGTAATATTGGCTGTAATATGATAATATTATTTTCATGTGAATATAAGCCGCGTTCTGATTCTACTGAAGATGAAGACGAACTACGCTCTGTTACTGAAACTCCATTTTTACTAAGCAATGCAATCAATGTTACTTGAGTTTTACTCATCTGAAATAAAAAGAATAAAACGCATCATTATTGATGTAATAAAAAAATTGAACTAGCAAACAAACTATCTATGCATCCGTAAAACTTATACCCAAGTAAGCAAAAAATAAAGAAAGCCTGCCGACATGACTAGTCCGAAATGTCCGCAACACCCGTCACCTCTAGTCTGAAACGTCTTGAACATTCGTCATGACTAGTCATCTTTTGGAGAAATGTCCTTCAAATACGTCTGGACTAGTCCAGAATGTCCTTGAACCTGGTCATGTCTAGTCCATTGACTCCGTCCAGACTAGTTGGAAGACTAAAAATAGAAGATGAAGGGTGGGTTTGAACATCTAACCCGACAGTATTCGAAACGTGACGGGCATCTTGACGGCAGACTAGGACACTGAGATAAGCTGACGTCAGTTTATACAATCTAAATCACAGATTGATTCGCGTCCATCTACTAGACAACCAGAAACCAGTCGATGTCAAACGACTTTGACTAGTTTGAAACATCTTTAATAGTAGTCAGGACTAGTCTGTAGCATCTTCTGCACGCATAATGACTTGTCCTTTTTTAAAGAGTGTGTCACCCATCCACGTCCAGACTTGTCTGAAAAACTCTAAACAATCTACTTTCTTTGGACTAAATTGCGCTACTAATTTGTTTAAACTGATTAATAAGGGAAAGTAAAAGAAGTAGAAAAGTTTTTCAATGTCTGTATCATTTGTTGAAAATAATCGATGGATAATCAGATGTATTTAGAATACGGACTAGATATTAGAAGAACAATCATTTTATTGCCTGTCTTCTACTGAAACCTTCATAGATTGATGATTAAGCATGATGTGTTATATTATAATTTTGGAAATCAATGAGGTGCACTTGTTTTATATTAAAATTATGCCGACTGTCACCGATGTTGTTAATTTTTTTTCGAGCTAGAACGACAATTAGAGAGTCTGGCATAATCAAATAAGGTCAAAAATAGAGAGTATACTTTGTGCATTCCTGCCTTGATATACCTTATTATATTTTTATTTTCATATGTTGAAAATGTAAGAGTATATCGAAACATAAAAAGTAAGAGTAAATACAAAGAAAAATATTTATCTCACAGCGAGGAACGCTAATTTATATATCCTAAAATTATTAGATGTACTAACTTTAAAAAAAACTTAAAAATAATTGAAACCTTTTTTTATCATAACACCCTTAAATTAAGCAATACTAATTTAATTGTTAGTTGAAGATACGGTGATTTAAATTTAAAACTAAACTAAACCGTAATATGAAAAAGCGTAGTTTCTTTTCAGTATAAATAGTTTTTTACTTTTGTATTTAAAATTTATTTTTTTAACGCAACTAATTACTCCTAGTTGATAATAATCAAAAGATATTCCTCCAAAAATTTTGAAATTTATTTTGTTTAATGTTGTCTAAATAATCTCGTATTCTGTAAAAGATACTTTTTTATTCATATGAGAACAGCAGTGGACAACTTTTAGATCGGTGACAAAAATGCTTATTTTCAGCGGAAAAATGACGTTCACGTCAAAAATGGTCGTTGTCTTACGTACAAACAATTTCACTTGCGGTAACATGAAAACCCATGGGAAAAATGAAATGTGTATAGAGATTATGGTTTGTCGAAATGGAATAATGTTTATACCATTGGAAAAATTATTCTATTTTTTAATTAAATGCATGAGTTGTTAATGGAAAAATGAAAATTCATAAGTGATCATTTCCATAGGAATAATGTTTTAGAGAACTGGAAAAATGGTTATATGTTGGGGACGATGCTTTTCTCTTTTACCTATATATACATTTTCTCAGCGGAAAAATTATCACTTCCATAGGAATAATGATTTAGCATGATTGAATTATGTTTTTTTTAGAAAAATAATTCTATTTTATAGTTATATATAGAAGTTGTCAGCGAAAAAGCGAAAATTCGCAGGAAAAATGAAAATATCTGTAGGAATTATGATTCTAAAAAAAAGACATCATGCTAATGTATATAGAAAATACGATGAGTTTTCGGCGTGGGTTTAGTCAAGAAATATCATAATAGTAACATGTTGAAGCAGTTGTTGAGTGAACATATACGCATAAAAGTAATTCTAGACATCATTTTTCTAACGATCATCAAATTAGTCTATTTTTCTTTATACATTTTTCTCATAGCATTAGTCATTTTTCTTATTGATTTTCATTTTTCCCGCATATACTAGGTATCAATGAACATATGCGTATAAAAGTAATACTAGACATCATTTTTCTAATGCTTATGGAATTACTCCATTTTTCTTTATACATTTTTCTTATAGTATCATTCATTTTTCTTATTGATTTTCATTTTTCCCGCATATATTAGGTATGAGTGAACGGATACGTATTAAAGTATTCGAACATTTTTCCTAGTCATTTTTCCTATTGAAAACCACGTTTTCCCCATCGATTTTCATTCTTCCGCTGATAAAGTAGGTATGTAAGTAATTTTTAGCTGAAGTATTTTTCTCATGAGAAAAATTATTCGAACATTTTTCCTAGCAGTTTTTTCTATTGAAAATCAAATTTTCCCTATGAATTTTCATTTTCCCACTGATAATATTTGTATATAAACAAAGTTTAATTGGAGTATTTTTCTTATGGGAAAAATGATTGAAACATTTTTCCTAGCCATTTTTTCTATGGAAAATCACATTTTCCCTATGGATTTTCATTTTCCCGCTGATAAAGGCAGTAGTAGTGTTTAGTGGTAGAGCATTTTTGCCGTTAGTATCATTTTTCCGCTGAAAATAAGCATTTTTGTCATCGATGAATCGAATATCCAACCCTCTCATATGGCTCAATAGTCTAGACGATGGGTAAGTGATACATTGTATGCATGTTCGAATCTAACCTCCATCCTTACATGTTTCCATTTAGACTAGCCCAGATTCATTCACTACATAAGATTACAACTCGTCTTATGTACGCCCCTGACGTCCTTACTTTTTCAATTATAAATCATTTTTTTTACGGATGGCGTCCCTGTCACCCGTCCAGACTAGCCTTTGTCTCAAAAAGGCATCGTACAGGACTAGTCTGTGTATTAAATAGTAACTTTGTATATCAACCAACTCCAAAGCACTTCTAGACGAGTCTTTCTTTAAAAAAAGACTAGACTAGGCATACGCAATGATGCTCGTCAATCGTCTGGTCAAGACATGATTAATGACGCACAAAAATTTCGGACTAGACATATTTGAGGGTGTGGATGTGAGCAATGAGAAGGCTAACACTTCACACGCACACCGACCCTCATCCACGCCGTAAGAAAACGGTGTAGAATAAAACAATGTAACTTAAAAGCAGTAAATATAAACTTACTTATTTTATTAGTTAGAAGTATTTTAATATAAAGTCAGAAACAGACAATGGTGCACAAAAACTGTCTATAAAAAATTATCGACCTTGAACATAAAATAAAACTTACTATTCGATCAAGTAAAGATAAAAAGCACAATATTACGTAAACATGAACCTCAAGAAAATCAAGTAATTTTAGGAAAAGAATAATGAACAAAAGAATTATCTCAAGCCACTATGCTTACTCGATTGTTTTTAAAAGTATTATTTAAAAATATTTTTCGTGAAATACATTTTGAATATATTAACGCTCGTTGTGATTGTGGCTAGCTGGTCACATGTTCCATTTCTATAGCGAACAAGATGTATCAATATCTATTGAATTCAAGCCTCTAAAAAATAAGGCGTTTGAGTATCTACCACACTCCAGCGTAGAGGTGCACCAATTCCAATTTTAGACTTGGAATTGGTGCACCCCTACAAACACATTGTGTGTTTGGATTCTTAGGTCCGAAGCCGAAAACTGACATCCCTACACGAAGCTACAATTTATGTCCTGTCCTACTGTCAGCCAGGATGGAACAAGGCAGCCAGACAGGACAGAATAAAAAAAGTTGTTCTGCGCCCAGCTCTAGTGTATATAATTTTACAATACGTATACAAATTTTTAAATTTTAACATGTTATTTAAGTACAGGTTTCGCTATAAATATCATAGAAAAAAAATTGTACTTAAGTTTTGAATTTCCCCGCATCTTACCTCATTTCACTTGGAAATTAACTAATTTCTGATGGAAAAAAAATTCCTTCCTCTCATCATCTGAAACCAATCGAGAATGATTAAATAGTTTATCATTAATTTTCCTCTTTTTATAAATATATAATGTTCGAACTATAGCAAATAAAAAACAAAATAACAGACAATATGCATATACATGAGAATTGACTATAATCATTCAGAACAAAACAAAAAAAAGAACATATTTTCTATGTATCAAAAAGACCAAATATGCTTATTATCTGATACATAAAAGAGATATTCTTTCTTTCTTTCTTTTGTAAATAAAGGCAATAGGTGCAAAAAAAAAAACACTGTTTGTCAGTTATTATTTATCTTTTCGCTTTATATAGATTTTGTCTATGGAATAAAAATAAAAAACAAAATAAATGAAATAAAGAAAGAGAGAGAGAGAGAGAGAAGAAAAACAAATTATGTCAGTGATGTTTTTATTTCTTCCCTGAGATTGGAAAGAAAATGTGTTTCTGTGGATTTACCATCAATTAAAATATCACTTTGAGAATTCTAAATAAATAAAAATTATTTCGTTTGATTTTAATACCAAATCTCAAAATAGACATACTATGGATTTAAATAAAAGAACTATTGGCTGTCCAAGAATTGTTTCAGCGTATAAAGATGCAGCTGAATTAATTTTTTTGACAACTAAATTAAAAATTTGGATACAAAAAAAAAAATTTCAATTTATTTTCTAACCAGTTAATCGATAAAATTGACAAATTGTATTAATTATCGATAGAAAATCTTGATTAGATGATGGAATACGAAGTTGTGATTGACATATCAATGTACCGGAACTCATCAAATCAGCGAATATCATACTTTTCGAAAAAAAAATATATTCATGTTAAATAACCTAATAAAAAAAAACTATTCTTACGAATCAATAATCTTTCGTCGTAAATATTTTGAACAAGGTAAATTAAGTTTAAATTCAATTCTATCGGCTTCAATTGTATTTGATTTCTAAATATATTTGTCAAAAATGAAGATAACAAATATTTTTTTTAATTTTTTCAACATACATTTATAGAATAAGTTAATGTTATTTTTAGTTTTTGAGAAAATGATATAGCATTTATTAAAAAATAAATATGAATATAATTTTGTGAATGAGGAAAAAGACTTATAGATGGAAATAATATTAAATTTGCACTTGTTGTATTTAATAATTTCGAACTCATACTATCAATAACATGAATACGAATATGATCAATAATAAATGATGTTCGGCTTTTTAAAAGAAGTATTACATCAAGTTGAGCGATTGATGGATTTGGATTAATCGAAAATTCCTAAAAATAAACAATACGTCAAACTTTATAACAGATTGTTTAGATTTTAATGGACTTCAAATCGAAATTGGGAGTATGAATTATTATTGAGATCGGAACCGCCTATAGTAAGTCCGACGCGGAATCGCTTACTCTGTGATTAAAAAGTAATTCTAAAATACACATGTAGACCATTGCATTGAACATGTCTTATGCTAAACTAAGCTAGAAGTGTCCTCTTTTGTTGTTTAATAAATCATTGATTTTAACACCCACATTTCGCAAACCCGATTGAAACCGAAGAAAGTCTAAAAGGGTTGATGCTCATGGATCAGTTTTCTTGGATGATAGTCATTTTAGTAAATTTTATAAAATGTGTCAGGCTTTCTAAAATGTTCCAATTTGAGACATCAATATTGAAAATTCTGTTACGAAGAAAAGCAAACTTTATTTTTTTTTTATTTATAGCTCAAGATAGCACACTCTCATCCAGATTTATGTAATGTTTGAAGTCGAAACTTGAAAGAAAGATCCCGAGATACGAATCCACATAGATTTTTTTCTAATCTTAATAGACTTATGTCAACAGTCGCTTAGCGAAGTTCTCTTATCTGTCTATACGTATTATTAAACTAGGATAATTATTGAACTTACAATTGTCAGATTGTCAGATTCAGCAGCTAGTTTATAAGCATCTTGTTCATTTTATTGTTGCTCAGATTGATTTGTTGGATGAATATCATCCGTCATAATGTCCAATGGGAGTGGCACAGAATTATTTGTATCTACTGTTGTTGTTTCTGATGATGACTTTTTTTTTTTGAGTTTTCTTTTTCTTTGGTTTCTCTGCAGTAGTAGGGGGAGATGTAGAAGTTGGACAATTGTTTTCTTCATCAGCTGGTGATAATAATTATTTATAATCACTACGTTCACGTTTGTGTTTAGCTTTCGATGTTGATGACTGTTCTTGTTTCTCATTTATTTTCTTTTTCTTAGATTTTTTTTTGGCTTTTCAGTTAATATAGGTGTTTCAACTCGTTTAGGAGTTGATTCTTTTAATTGAGATGTCATTGGGGGTGTAGGAATTGATTGAATAGGTTTTTCATCTAAATCAATATTAAGTGCTCGATGTGAATCATATTTTTTATTTTTTTCAATAGGTACATCATGATTATTATCTTCATTTTCACTTTCTGTAGCACCTTCTGGTAATTCACCACTACGTGTTACTTTAACAGTTGGATAAATATCATCATCATTATCATCAATTGCTGTTGTATCAGATTTTTTCGATGATTTTTTTCTTTTTTTTTGATGATTCACCATCAATTTTTGATTTTTTCTTTAAATGTCGATTTTCTTCATTAATTTTGGCTTGACGATATAATTGAGCAGCTAATGTTAATTGTAAACTAGTAGTATTCGCTCCTTGTGATAATGTTGATTCAATACGATTATTACCATTTATAGTATTCGACGTTGTTTCAGTCTACAATAGTAAAGATAAATTCAATAATGAGTTAAATATCGGAACTGAAAAACTAATTATCATCTTTAAACCAAAAATCAAACTATAAAAAAAATGATCTTGTTGACTGTGTGGTGAAAAATTTACTCTATTGTTTCCAACTCTTATCGGGATATTTTCCCTCGTAAGATTTCTAAATTGAAATTCTTTCTCATACCTGTTGTGTCAATTTTGGTTTTTTCGAATCTTTCAAATAGAATGGATTCATTTGTTCACTTTGTTTTCTTACTTCTCGTTATTTTTCTAATTCTTCAGCAGTTCGTTCAACATATTTTGTCGATTTTTAATAATCTAATGTATCACCAAAATATGAATTTGAATTCTACTTTTCTCCATTATCACCATAAAATAAATCTTTATTATCATAATGTGAACTTGTTGTTACTGATTCATCTTCACTATCTGATGGAGAATCATTTATCCAAGCATCCAAATTCAAACTAGAACATAATTAAATCAAATAAAATTATTAAACAAAGTTTTATTTTACCCATTTGGTACAATAACTTTTCTTTGAGCTTTAGCAGCAACTGGATTAAGAACACTATCAAATAATGCTGATGGTTCATTAATATTAAAACCAGATTTTTCAATTAATTTTAATGTTGTTTTAAGAATATGTAAAATAACACTTACCTAAATAGATAATTTCTTTTCTTTATATTTGATATTTAAAATGAAAAGAAAAATGTTTACTCGTTCTTGTGCTTCAACATCACCACTTGATAAAAATAAAGACATTTTATCAATAGTTAATGAAAGAAGTTGTTGAGTGAATATTTCATCATTATTCTATGATTGAATTAAATATGTTATAATTTTTAAAATATTTTGATAATAAACAGATTGAATATGTCCAGGAAAAAGAGTAACTTTTGTATTAAGCATTGATTCAAGAGTTTTTTGTGGTTCTTTTAAATGATTAACCCTTTGCGGGCCAAATTTTGTATAGCCGATTTCTGTCGATGTTTAGGGTGCAGTTAGGTAGACCTTGATCCAGATTGTCATGCGCGAGGATCAGATCATCAATATTGGGATACTTCACGTTTAACATGCTCACTTATAGCGACTAACATGAGTATAGTTTATACAGAAGGTTGAGTAAGGGTGGGTGTGGGTGTGGTGCGTAACGTGTGGATGTTGATGAAGAGCAAACCAACTGACTTCCACACTCACACCCACTCCCCACACCCACACCTTTTTTCCTTATTTATTGTACAGTTGGACAAGAAAATATATGACGTCATTTTCTTTGTTATATAACTTTAACTCGAATAGCCAGAAATTAACCCTATCTATGCAGTATTATCATTCTTTCTACCAGAATCATTTTTTCCTAATTTATTATAGTTCTTTGACCAAAACCAAATAGGTGGGACATATATGTCCCACTGGCCTCCAAATGGTTAAATAAGAACTCTTTGAATTAAAAATTTCTTTCTTTTTTTTTGTTTTGTTATTTACGAACAAAATTCACCATAAATCCATGTAGCAGCATATAAAACTTCAGCGACAGTTGTAGAATTTGAACCATGAATAAAAACATGAGCATTTACAAGATGAGCTGCCTGACAAAAAAAATAAAATATTTTTCTTGATTTTATTTAAAAAAAAATTTCTACCATTTGGTTACCAGCAAATGAACGAATAGATTCAACACAAACAGCAACATCAAGCATTTGTAAAGATATGAGATTACCATGTTTTGTTCCTTCAAGACGAGTTAATTCAACTAATATACTAAAATACCTATTTGAATAAATAAATTTTTATTAATAAAAATTTAAAAGAAATATATGCCAAACCATTCAAAATTAGTTCTATGTTGATAATCATTTTGACTACATATTTCAATCATTTTTGACAGTAATTCATCTCGATAATGTGATCCTTCAGATTTATCCATATGAACCATTAATTTATGTACGATATCCATTAGAGTTTTTCTTGTTATCTGAAGCAAAAAAAATCTTCATTGATTTTCAACTAATAATTCATTTGTTGTTACCATTCCAGGAAGAAGATCAAGTGCACGTAAACGAATTGATTCATCTTTATCATCAAGATAAAGCATTATTAAATCACTATGTGCTTGGACACTTTTTGGATGTTTGTAAGATTTTCGACATTGCAAGTAAACCAAGATATTTTACTTAAAAAAATTAAAAAATTTTCTTTTTGTATAATTAATTTTATTTATTTCATACAATTTTGATCTGAATCTTCAATAAGTAATCCAAGTTTTTGTACACATAATTGAATTGAAACATTATGATTCTGTAAACCTGATGAAATTGAAACAAGAACTTAAACAAATAGAAAATACAATACATGCATAAATTTATCTATCTATTTAATCTACCAGCAGTCACAGTATTAATACATTCATATAAAAGAGACATGGCTGAAGTACTATGAATTAAATTTGTCAATGGTTATATTAGTTTTTTGCCTAAACGAGGTTCTAATGGTGTTAATGCCCCAAACTAAATAAAAACCATTCGAAAACAAAGAAATTAAACAAAATCGATGTGAAGCTAGCACGACGGCCAATCAGGAGCGACTTTCAAATCGACCAATCAGCTTTCGAGCATAATTTACCATTCACACTCCATGAAATACCATACAAAACCACCTTAGCCAGTGTTTTTAATAGTAAGTACCCTAAGCAAAAGCAAAGTACCCGAGGTACTTACGATTTTGAAAAAGTACTTTGATTGTTGCTGGAAAAACATGGAAAAACATGGAAAAAACATAGGTAAACTATGGATTTGTACTTTGTTTTGAATTCCTATTAAAAACGCTGACCTTAGCAACCACACTATTTTTCATACAACCAAAACAAAAATAATAATATTTTCAAAACGAATCAAAACAAGTTTCTCAAACACATAAAACATCACCTATATGAGTCATCCATCCTGAACTATCGCTCAACTCACCAGAAAAAAAAAAACTTTTATCAAGAGGATCCATTACCCGAGGATGAGTTGTACATCAATCTGTAGAGAATTTAATTCTCTATCGATTGATGTACAACGCAACTTAAGAATCCATTTTGATATCGGTCATCCAGCCTCAAATCTGAGTCCAGTCAGTAGAAAAAACAAAACAAATTCCAAAAAAACGAAAAATTCTATGAAATCAATCCATTGCCCGAAGATGAGTTGTAAATCAATTTGTAGAGAATTTAATTCTCTATCGATTGATGTACAACTCATCTTAAGAATCCATTTTGATATGCGCCATCCAGTCTCAAATATAAGTCCAGTGGGTAGAAAAAACAAAAAAAATTCGAAAAAAACAAAAATTTTATGAAAGCGATCCATTGCCCGCAGATGAATTGTACATCAACTTGTAGAGAATTTAATTTTCTATTGATTGATGCACAACTCA
>CAJNOP010000781.1:70838-96430 GCA_905250075.1 Rotaria sp. Silwood1
TTTTTTAATACAACGTATTAAGTTGTGGAAAAATGAAATGCAAAAGTAGGACATTTATTATAGTCCACCCTGTATAAATAGAAACAATTCTATCACTGTAAATGTCTCAAAAAATAAACATTTTGATTCATGATAAGAAAATCATTTTAATGCCTCTTCGAATAGTTCAAAATTGTATATATGTGTAATATTATTATAGTAATGAATATGCTTGATGAAATATTCTTAGAAAGAACGTCGATTTATTCTTTTTTTGAAATAATCAAATATAAAATCTTCTGCACAAAATATTCCGCAATTCTTTATCAAACCAATAGAAAATATGACGAGAATAGCAAAATCTTTTTCCTTGTCGAATATCAAATATTAGAATGTGATCATTCAATTGTTCATTAGTTATTTCACATCGATAAATTCCTAAATAGTATTGTTAGTGACTTTTCAGAACGAGCAGTTGTTTCATTTCAGTATATGATAAAGTTATGTGTTAGACCTCAATAACTTCTTGAGTGACTAGAAACATAGTTTTCTGAGACAATATGTTGAATATTATTTATTTATTTATTCTGTTGATTGCGATGATTGACCTATAACTTCTGATATTACTATTCTATTCATTTGTTTTGGATAGCAGCTGCAGAAACAAGATTATATATCTGGCGGATCATACATTGACAATAATTCGAACTTTTTAGCTATTCTCCGGTGAAAAGAGTAGTTATTCTGTATGTTTTGTTCTTATCTTGTGAAATTTTGTTAGAAATATATCGATCACACCGTTCCTCAATCTTAGAATCTTCGCATGGCTTCTGCTTTAGAGCAGAATGGAAGGAGAATACGATTGAATTGGAACAATATTTCATGTAATATAGATTATTATTCTATTCTACTATATCTATGATGAAGATCAATTTCATCTTATTTGTAAAAAAACAAATAATGAAATGACAACTTCGAAAATAATTAACGGAATATACATTGACTGTTTTATCGAAATCTTTGCTAATATACGAGCGAATGAATCTTCCATTGATTGTCGATCATAAAAATAATTGTTCTTTAATATATGAAATAGTTGAAAAAGATGATATTCATTGATGTTCAATATTTTTGAAAACTAATCTATATTTCTACATAGACACTTGAATTTATTCAATTATTTATGTAGAAAAAAAAGAAACATGTCTCTTTTCGTCATTGTTACTTTTCAAAAAGTATCAAATGAATATTTTAATTTTGATTTGATTTTTTTTTTGTAGAAACGATTTGATCCCAAAATCATTGAAGTAATAATGAAGAAAATCTTAATCGTGGCTGCTAATCTCATCTTTATTCTCGTATTCAGTCAATTGCCTGTTTATAAACCACGTTTGGTCATCATAAGGAGTAATTTAACTTGAATCTTAAATCATCGAGTTCATCATAAAGTATTCTTTATTGAAGATATTCTTTTTTTTTAAGAGTTGAAGAAGTATTAGAAAATACAGAATAATATTTCGATTATGCACGCACTACTTTTTATATTCAAAGAAAAATCTTTCCTGTTTTTTTTCCCCAAAAGTTGCTGATTAAATAAAGAATTGATCACGTTATTCTATAGAAGATTAAACAAAAAATACGAAAAAAAAGAAAGATTGTGTTCTTAAATTTTAATACTATCTTGTAAATTAACTTTTTTTCTTGATTTGATAATCCTTCCTTTTTTCATCTTGATCATGATCTTTTGAAGTAATTTTTTGCATTCCACATTGAAGTTCCTGTAATATATTAAATTGCTGTTCGGTTGTATCATCGGTAGGTTCATCCATCAATTCATCAGCAAACAATTCACGTGCCAACAAATTCGAAAACCATTTTCCGAATTTAGTATGATTGGGTATCTTAAGCATATCACGAGTTTCATACGGTTCAACTTGAAAACCAATAGTTCGACAGCGATCTTTCAATTTGAAAAGTTGCATTCGAAGAACTTCATAATCACGTGCAAGTTCATAAGTCATATCGAGTTGAGCGTACTTAGCCTGCTTTAATAAACCTTGAATTTCACCAACAGCCAAACCTATTTAATACAAAAATAAGAAGAATTAATATTCATGATCATAAAAGAAAATTTCTACCAATTAAAAGATTCATTGTAATAACTGTCATAAAAATAGCAAATAAAATGAACATGATATAACCAAGTTTATAGTAAGCTTCTTGATCTGATGAATACATAACATCATTAAAGTTAAGTTCACCAGTAATCATCATCGCTAAATTAAAATCGAATTGCAAGATCATAATAAAAAAAAGAGTTTATTTTAGAAAAATACCTGTTTTCTGAAGAGAGAGAATAGGTAATGAGAATGGATCAAAGTTTGAAAAAAGCATATAGAAACATAGTGCAAATCCAGAAGTGAGGACTAATAATGCAGGAAGAAAGAGGATAAACCTTATGAAAACAGCTGCCATCATAAGAGTATAGACACCAATAGTTGGAGTATATTGAAGATAATAGGATGTACCCAGGTAGCTGGAAAATAGACCAAATGCACCAATTTGCCATTGAATAGGACAACGCACAAGAACTTGTTTTTGGTAATCATTATCAAATATAAAGCAAAAACAGAGTACAACTCCACTGATTTGAAACAACAATATGAATATTTTCACTAATTCAAATTGAGAAAGACTTGATATAATCCAAATATTTTTTAGTAATATTAATATCATCAATGGATAAATGAAATATACAAGATAATTATCGACGGATTGTTTCATGCCGTTAGAACCAACTGTTCCATTTGCGATTAGTCGACAAACATTCGGGCAAAGATCAAAATCAAAATTAACATTTGTCAAATTGTAATAATATTGTGGATGTTCAACTCGTAAAGCAATTGTTGTAAAAATGCCAACGAAACTTAGATAAATCAAGAGAAATGTAAAGAATAGGCAGCCTCCGAGCGGCCAAAATTTTTTGTAAAGAAGAGTTTTGCAAATAGGCTGTTCCATTAGCTTGTATCGATCTTGATCGGCCATCAAAAAGAGTGGATGATTACGGACAAGCCTCTTAGCATCTTTTGTATAGGGTTCGTCCTTTGATATATTCATAGTTTCTGATGCTTCAATGTTTGGATTACCTGAATTTAATGAAAGAATAATGTATCTTTCCAGGATGAAATCAAACACTGCCGAAGGAATAGTAAACTAAGCATGATTATCTATCTAGAAGTTCTTCACAATTGATTATTTCACAGTTTTGATCATTAGTATTACTTTTTTTTTCTAATATATATTTATTTCTTCAAAATGAAAAGGAGTTTTATTTTCCATATCTTGTTAATAATAAGATATAAAATTAATTTGCTGACATCGTTTAATGCATTCTACTTTGGCATAACATTCGTTTATTAGTACCGATTAATCATTATTATTCAGTTCAAAACTAATCAATGAATCAGAATACTTTTCCAATATTGAAAAGAGAAAAACAGCTAACGAACTGTTTTTTTTTCACAATTAGACAGAAAAAAATGAGAGAAATAAAAAGTGTGATGAAGTGTAATTGATAAACAATTGATTAATCAAATGCTTTTCAATTGAGATTTTATTGAACGTATTCTAAATTGATCTATTATTTGATTCGAACACAGAATGTTACTATTCGATCAATATAAATCTGACTTTATTGCTTTGTACATCATGGTAGTTTTATTAGAAGCTTTATCTATTTTGCCTCTAGGTGTTTGTTCGGCGAATGATTTGAAAATCTTTTACAGAAAAAGAATGAATTATTTATTGAAAAAATAAAAATTTGAAGACTACAAAAGAATGCGATGAGTTTTAATTAATACTTTGAACAATAATAAGTTTATCAAGAGTCTTATCGTCATTAGTTTTAGGAAAATGCTAAGTTTGCTCTTTCTTATGATATAGGTAGGATTTCATTTGAAAACGGTATTCAAAGAAAACAGATTCAATTTATTGAATAATATCTAGGGAAAAAAAGAATTTACTTTGCATATTGATAAAAATAATATTTATTCTTTTTTTTGATACTTTAAACATATAACCTGTGTAAATGTTATGTAGAATAGAATAAATTTGACTATGAAGCACTAGTTTTCGATGGAAAAGACGATTACAATATACTGTGGAATCGCTATCGAATATGATGGTTTAATGGAAAAAAAAATTAACATTCAAATTGGTTTAGATGCAGCGCGAATATTTTCTAGACTGAATACTTGCGGGTAGAGCTTTTAACTAATAACAAATCAATGATTAATTGGAATTTTTCATAGGTGAACATAAAAAGAAATAAACGAATAATAAGTGAATTATTATTCTTTGGAAAGTTGAGAATATATTATATGCCGAATACGTTTTGCCAAGATCTTTGACTGTTGTAATATATAATCGAATACACTACGTATTTTTTTATTGAGAACTTCTACATAAAACCTTTGAAAAAATTTACCAACTGAATAGTTAAAAGGAAGAGAAAAACTTTACTTAAAATACTAAAATATTCACTCATTATGAAATATTCAATTGTTACAGCTATTACTAATTTCCGAAATCTAATTATCTCATCGTACCTTATATTTATGTGTCAGATATTGATTGAAGCGTAAAACATTTTTACCTTTTTTCCAGTCAACAATTGAATATTGGTCTTCCAAAAATTCGTAATTATAAACATTCTTATATAGGTGCGATCTCTCGGTACCGACGGTTATTGTACATTTTTCAAGTAAAATCAAAGCCAAGTCAGGCATCAACTTGATGAGCTTTCGCATTGGTGTACTGACTAAATAATGTATTAACAAAATTAGTTTATGAGTGATTTCACTAGAATCTCGCTATCATGAAAACGACCTTCTGAAAACGGGATAGAACGCATTGAATTTGCAGATCATTTTTATGATAGAAAAAGTACAGATTTCATTATAAATTTGATAAGCTATCAACAAATTACCATAGACTCATACTGTGTAGGCAAAATGCCCCTGTTTTATCAGCAGAATTAGACGTATTCTTATTTGCAAGCGTGATTGATAATGCAGAAACGTAACCAAAAGTGTTCTAGACAATTGAGTGTAAAATTATGTTTCTTAAAATTTCACGTTGACAAACTTTTAATAGAGGAAGGCATATCCGTAAAAGTCGAGTAATACTTTGACCAGTAGCTGAAATTATGCAGACTAGTAGAATATGTGATTCAATACTATGGAAGCTCCTGTGTTCATACGTAGAATAAATGCATAGTTAGAAATTTCGAGTTTTTAAAATCATAGTTATTCCCCGAAACATAAATCTCAAATCAAATAGAAGTTGCCATGTCTTAATTTCCTAATAGAGCACGTCATATTGCGAATGACACACAATTTGAGTACAATTCTTTATAGCATGAGGTACATCTCGAGGCTACTTAGTTTTTCTTTTGAGATAGTCATGTCAACTAGAGACTTTCCTTATAATTCGATGGTAGGATGCGACATTGACGATGAACCGTATACCGATCCACTCATGATTTAATGGATCTATGGCACCGGTACACATTCAATTTTCCAGTTAGAAGTAACTATTGTAAAAAATAGTGATTATTGCAAACGTTCACCAGATGTTCCAGATATAGGTGAGAATCAAGCCAGTAAGATTTTAGAAACCTATGATGATGATCAATGTGTGTCCATTATCCGCAACTGTGAATCTCAAGTTTTCAGGCTTGCACCTGAAAATAAGAGAACAAAAGCCTATGGTGATGACTGGTTTATAGATATCATTCGATGACCTGAACCTTAAGGTGTCTGAATGATGGATGAAAGCGACCTATGCTGTTGGTTCTTGATGTTCTGATCAATGACATTGGCTATAACTTCGACAGTCGAGACTATGTTTAGGAATATACGATTCTACAGCAGTGGTAGCACCTTTTTCATACACGAATGCAATGATCAAGCTAACAATAGAGCCGGTAGGACCATAAAAACTTACAATAGTAGCTATTGTATAGGCAACCTCAGGTGTGTGAACTCTAAGTCGTCCGAATAGTGGTTAAACCGACCATCACTGTAGGTTTTGTGCACATCCTGATTAGAAACCGATTAGGGTCAGTTGTAATTGGAATCAGTGTAACTCTAGTAACTTCAGTATGAATACGTCATAACCATTGAAACACTATCACTGTTGCATCTTTATTCGACATACAATTCCGACTTCGTCGGAGTCGAATTTACTGAAAAAAATTTTTGAGTCGGAGACGGAGTTGATTACAATATCGCTTGCGACTTTTGCTCCGATAATTTTTTTTCTTATTTACGACAACTTCATTCTGCATATTAACAAAGAAAAGAAACTAATACCTGTCACATAGATTAATAACTAACCTGTGGGGCAGAAAAGTGAGCAAATCACATGATAGTTATAACGTCGGAATGAACAGATAAGACGAAAACATAACTACATCAGTCAAAAACACTATATTAACGTTATTTAAAGTACTATAACTACTTTCATGATCAGTTCTTGATTGTTTAAAAAAAAGAACATCCCAGACAGGTAAAATCGGCAACGAAAATGCGTTTTTAGAAGTAGACATGCGAGTTTTTCACACATTAAAAAAAGAAAAGTACTATTTTTGGGGGAAAAGACGAGTTTGAAGATGATAACACTCATAAACTGTTTTTTTTAAACTTGACTTGTTTAACATGAAAAACGCGCATTATAAAGCATTAAAGAAATCTTTCTCTGTTAAGAGCGTTTTATCTTTAAATGATATTGTTGAAGAGTTTCGAAACTTTTCGGAATTGCAATTGGAGTTAAAAGATGAACATTTTCGGAATCGCAGTCTCGAAAAGGAAATTTTCCAGAGTCAGGTTTTAGAATCAAAAGAATTGACTCCGTAAGGTCTCTAGTGTTTACTGAGAAAACGACCAAAAAAACTTCTTTTATTTCAAGACAGCAGCATTATATTCAACTCTACTTTATTAGAAATCAATTTTATTGTTCTTTTTTTTTCAGAAAAAACGATTTAAATGCCTAAATCATAGTTTTAAAATTAATTATGTTACAGAAAACAATACATGTTTCTTTAGCGTCGATTTGGACTACACATAAATAAGTGGCTTGTTCTAAATGTCGCTCAATGAAGTACATTTCCCCCACAGAAGCCTAGAAATTGGCTAATAAATACAGTAATGTGAAACATATAGATTAAGAGTGAGACTATCTGTAGAAAAAAGTGTACTCCGTGGATATAGATTTTTCTGGGGTGTATACTAGCAAAATAGGATACATGTGACAGTTTTATGTCAGGTTCATACTGTATATCGAAAAGTAAGTGCACTGGACAACACAGGAATTGGTCGAGAATAGCCATGATAGCGTTAGCTAGTTGACATTAAATCTGCAAAAATTTGAAATCAAGAATATCGTCAAGTGCACTAAAGAAGGAAACCTTCCTAAGTATTTAGCCACTTTCAAGCATAAATCGTATTTAATCGATAGAGGCTATTAAGTAGATAAAAGAGAAGCAAAATAGTTCTTTTCTTTCGGGACATTCAGTGCTGAGATAATGAATTTAGAGTTTCATTTACAGCAAAGTATACACTCGGACTCAGTCTGGGCTCATGACTATTTTTATGTGAACATAAACCTGAACTCGAGTTCTCTTTCTATTGAGTCCGTTCATTTAAAAAAGTATATTCTAGTTACATACATTGAAAGAATGGCAGACCACAACAGTACATTGTATTAGAATTCAATGAATAATAAAACCTGCGAAAAGGATATTAGTCGTTCTTTAATGTGTTAGAGAGTTTCATAAATGAAAAAAACTGATTTATTAGATGTATAAATAAACCATTTTTGGATTTCATAGCTTCATAAATATTGTGAAGGATTCGTGGCTAGGTACAAGTCAGAGATGGACGAGTCAGCAAAAAAATCGCACCGTCACCACCCCGTCCCGCCCAGTTGATAACGTTCCGCACCGCCATCGCCCCGCCTGTTCAGCATTGAAACCGTCACCGCCCCACCCCACCCCGTCCAAAATATGTTTTCAAAAACTATTTCTTGACAAATTTTTCATTAAATTTTCATAATGGTTATTTCATTTCATGAGATGAAGAGGCATATTTTAAATGCATAAACATCGTTCCGAAATAGAAAAAAATAAGCATATGAAAATGAAAGGCAATTATAATACAACCACTCATTTTGTGGAACTCACGTATATTTTCGAAGAAAATAGTGATTGTAAGTTTTAAGTTCGAGGTTTGGCGACTCTCCCCCTTCTTCCACTCCATTACAGACATCCCACCCAGGGTTGTCAGATCTTCCGATACGGCAGGAAAAATTTCGATTTTTTGAAAGTTTCTTCAACGACTTTCCGATATTCCGATTTTTTCCGATTGCCTTCAGATTTCCTAATTTTCCTCCGGTTTTCGAAGTCTTATTTGGGAATTCAAGTTCTTAGGACATTCTAAAATAGTTTAACCATGACACGATACCACACATATATAGCGATCTATTTCACCATAGTTATCGGGTAGTGAAGCGTCATGAACTCAACAAACCACACTGCAATGATTTGAAAGCATATCCTCCAATAAAACTATGATGTTTTACAGACAATTAAGATCCAGCTTTCTATCACGATGAACTAACTTTCTCTGTTCGTTTACTATAGTGTTAATTAAGAATATTTTCGTTTCTGAGCTTTTTTTGTTTCATCACAGATATCATAAAACTAATCATAATCGTTTGGGTACTAATTTAGCTGTTGCAGAATTGAAAATCGGAATGAATTCTGTTTATACTTGTGGATATTTTTATGAATATCTGTTACCTCAACCTGATATTTTGAAGAGTATTCGAGCTAATAAAAAAGTATGAACAAAAACGAACATTATACAGAATAAGTCTTAGTTTTGTTTTGCATAAGTTTTGTGAAATGCATTTGTGTCTATGAATTTACAATACTGATTCTATTGTTTCGTCAAGTTGGTTATAGCATTTTTGATAAAAATAATGTGATCCTGTTCAAATTACTTATGTAGATTTCTCAATCATGAGTAAATTGTGTAATCGATATTTTCTTTAATTCTTTATGAAATATCATTTCCGATATTGCTTCGAAAAGATGAACAGAAGCAAGATAAAGGATATTGAAGCTATCGAAAATATATAGACTAGTTATTTAAGCATGGAAAAATACTTTCTGATTTTCTTCCGATTTCAAGAACAAAAATTCCGACTTTCCCAATTTTTAGAAAAATTTTTCTGATTTTTTAATTTTCGATCTGGTAACCCTGACCCCCACTATTACAGACCTCAGCAGCGCATAAAAGGCTCTAGTTTTTATATAATATATCAATGATTTCATACATATTCGGAAAAAAGGTATTTTACAATTTAAAAATAAGGCATCATGACAAAAAATTAAAAAAATATATGTAAGTTCCACATTTTAGCTCCTCTGGAGCTGCGCTGACAAATCTTTTTTTACTTATTAGTTTTGTGTGAAAAAAATTTTAAATTTTTAAAAGATGTCTCTAAAGGTCAGAGTATATTTAAAAAATCAAGGTTATACAAAGGCGGGAAAACCGCGAAATTTCGTCATGCACCGTCACCGCTCCGCCCCGTCAAGTTTTAGCACCGCCCCGCCTGCGGGGCGGGGCGGTTTTACACCGCGGCTCGTCCATCTCTGGTACAAATCTCTAAACTCTAAACTCTTAGGGTGCCTGGAAACAGTGAATCTCTCCATAAATCGTAACGATTTGAAAGCTTGTAGCCACGGCTCTTCTTTGGGATCTCTACCAGAAAGCCCAAAAGTGTCACCGAACTTCACGAAACTATCATGATTTATACAACTTTTAGCAATGATCATCTCAGTACAAAAAAGCAAACCTACTTTCAAGAATCGATGATATCAAAATACTCGACAAACTAATGAACTGTAGAGAATTGTCTAGGACGCTTTCGATTAGGTTCTGGATTATTTTTATCAAGCTTTCAAATAAGAATGCTGCTAACAAACTTTTTGAAACAGGCAGATTATTGCCACTTTATGTGAACATTCGATAATTTATCAATAACTTTCCGAATTTACGATAAAATCTACATCTTTGCTGTAATTAAAGTGATCTATAAACTCTTTAAATTCCGATTAGTTTGAACACGATCATTTTAGTGATGAAAAGATTTCAGTGGACTTACCCTCCTGCGAATCTTTCTCAATTTGTGCGTTACGCATCAATTCAAATACACGATCATGTTCAAGAAGGTATTTAACGACTGGTTTATTTTCCTCTTCGATTGCCACTTCAAGACAGTTGAGTCCATATATATTTGTTGCCAAAAGATCAGCTTTTGATTTAAGCAGACATTTCACAGATGAGACTGAACCACTTTTGCACGCTATGTGTAATGGTGTCTCTCGTCGTAAGTCTGTCGCATTTATGTCAGCGTTCCGATCGACCAAAAGCTTAATGCAGTCAGTTCGCCTTTTATTATCATCATCATCATATGCAGACCAACTAGCTGCTGCATGTAATGGCGTACGGTCCATGGAATCACGAGCGTCTAGACCATCGCTCCTGTTGACTTCTATGAGTAATTTCATTATGCCAAGATTACCTAGAAAGTAGCAAATTAAATAGATAATGATTTTTGTAAAAACAAATTCATAAAATCAGTTAACCTTTTTCTGCTGCCATATGCAAACTGGTACGAAGTTCTTCATCAACAATAGCAGCCATGTCCTTAAATCCTGCATCATCCAGATTTTTGCGCATGCTGTCTACAATGGCGAAATAGCCATTTTGAACAGCTTCATGAAATGCTGTCCACTTATTGTAATTCTTCATGGTCAATATTGTCGATCTTCTAGACGATTGATTCGTAGAATCGCTACTGTTGCGCTTATAGTACTCAATTATTTTCTCGCACATGTCACTATTGCCCTTTTGAGCACAAATGTGCAAAGGTGTGTTTCCCATTACATCGCACATAGTCCATGGTTGGTTATCATTGTACAATTCAGCAATTTTTTCAAATAGTACTTTAATTATCTCATTTTGGTTTACTTCTGCACAAATATGTAGCACTGTACGTTGAGAATCGTCCTGGCTAACCATTTCAAGCACTTCCTTTGTACAAAACTCACTGGCGAGAAGCTTTTGAACAGATTTGAGTCGACGATGTTTTACGGCCACCATTAACGGAGTAAATCCATTTTTGTCATGAACAGTCATGTTATTACGGGAAATTATATCTTCTACTGATTGATACCCATATGGTTGTCGACAAGCATAGTGCAAAGCTTCAGTATGATCATTGTTCTTAGCTAGATTTTTGCTTTGAATATAGGATAGGACATCCTTGGTATGATGTCTAACTGCGGCACGGACTAGTTGATTGATGTCTTTCGGTGCAGGATGATTGGACAAGTACTTTTCAACAACCATAAGCTGCCCGTGCTCGGCCGCCACTTCGATTGGTCTCTTATCGTCATAGGTTTTATATTCTGACCATTCAGTGAAATCATCAAACAGAGCAAGCATAGCGTCGCTTGTATGATAACGACAAGCATAATGAATAGGAAATGCACCGCTCACGTCTCTCACCTAAAAATAAAAAGAAACTGTGTTATGGATGTACTGAAAATTGGTCTCTTGGCAGTGCCAAAATAGTCTTTGATGGGTGAGACGAAAGTCTTTGGAGAATATGTTTGTTCAGCTTTAACTCGCTTGAAAATATTTTAGATGGTCAAGAAAACAAGCAACGCCCGTCCTTATGCTTCACATGACCCTCGACTATATATTCAGTCCTTTGATATTTTATAGTACTTTACAGTCTTGCACAACGCCCGTATTCGATATTTCGAAAGAGTGGATAAGTGCGGGTGCGCTGGTATTAGCACAATTTCGTTGTTCACAATGACATAGAGAACAACACTATGGCGGCATTGTCCACATGTAACAGAAAATAGATTATATCCAACTTGCTGAGTGGCAATAAATCAAAACGCATTTATGACTTTTTTGTGAAAGCATGGCATGCTCTTTAAACTTTCCACTAAAAATCCGTTACTTATTAACCCACAAAATAACAATATTGTTTGCTAGAGTGTCTGCTAGTAAAACACGGGTTTGGTTGAACTTTTAGACTAAAATCAATCATATTAGGTGCGGTTTGTAGTCGGATTATTATACTTTGAAGAAGCTCCTACTCAAAGAATCGTCAGATGTGATAGGTAATTTGAATAAATCGGTATACATATCGACGTTTGAATGCGTATGAATAAGGAAACATCGCAGCAGAAAAATCCTATTTATTTCATTCGAACCTCAGTCTGATAACATGCATATAAATTGTTCAAGTGCTATTTTCTGCCGATTGTACTGTTCATTTATTGGTATATGCAGAACAAGTGTTGTCACATTTTATTTCAAAATATTTCTCAGTTCTCAGCAACCGCTACTCCGTATGGAAGCTGGTTAGATGTAGACTATTGATATTTATTGCATGAATCCCAACACCCCGAAGTCTTCTTTCAAGGGACTTTCTAGCGAAGCTGCTACTCGTTCCTCGGCGCTCCTCCGTGACGGCACTTCCGACAAGCCACTGCTATGTTTCATTCTATTTTTCCAGAACATAAGTCTTGTTTATTTACATTTCACCTAACTTCAGGGGCAACGCGAAGGATCTAGGATTGCGGCGGGAGATGGATGTTAACAGTTTTTGGATTAAATGGTTTTGGAGAATATCCCCGGAAATTCGATTATGTCCTAGGGTAAGAGGTATACAGATAGACAGGTATAGGGAGTATAAAGGCTATAGGAGGTATAGAGAGTATAGGAGGTAGAGGAGATATAGGATAGGAGATATAGGAGATATACTATCAATCACAAAATGATTAAAAATTGTATTTTTCATGTAACTTTTGACAGGAACACGATGGAGAATTGTGGTTTTCACTGTTGGAAACAGAAAATTAAGACGCATCAAATCATATGTTATAGACTGTTTCACTTTGTTTTTCTAAACTTTTAAATAGAACTTTTCTAAAACAACCTTCTTGATAAGCGACTACAACGAATTCTCAACTATTTGATATGCATTGTATTGAAAGCATCAATTGAAGATCTATAAGACTAAGCTCCAGCCAGAAATCTAGCTTCGATCTTTTAGGATCTATAAGTATCCTACTGAAGCTACTGAACGAGCTGAAACCTCAACCCGACGGGCCCAAGGGAAAGAAAATGAATGAATGAATGAAAGTATTCTACTGCAAACGAAAAACTGGACTTCCTAACAGTTCCTATGAATGAAGGACTATTTCCTCTTATTTTTCCTTGACTAAAACTTTTTTTTTCACTATCCAATTTTAGAAAATTCAGTGTAAAAGCCTGGAAAGCAAATCTACTGAAAAGTTCAAAAATACGTTTTCTTGTGTCGCTACTACTGCTATTCAACGTTGGAAACTGAGAAACTGTATTCTTTTTTAATCAAAGATACACGGACATGGGATTGGTGGTCATTTTGCCACTGTTAGATCAGTAATATACAAGACCTATAAATATCGAAATGAAGATGTACAAGGCACACTGAGAGCGTATTTATTTCTTCGAATTAATTTCTGCGAGCAAGTGTCGACAAACTGTATCGAGATAACACCATCAATCACTATTGTGAGTCCATTACAATATGAAGGGTGCCAGCGCTATAACACCAATATCTACAAACTACATATTTCATATCTTCTATCCTCTCCTTGAACATCCACTCGAGCTTAAATTAATACTGTTCAAACATACCATATACCGGTTCCTCCAAATTATGCTAAAGTCGGTACATTTCTACACTTTACAAACAGTGTATTCCAATTTCGTCATATAAACTCCTATGACATATGACTTTTTGCTTTCCGAATACAACATAACTCCTTATAAGTTTCAGGAACTTACACCGGACACACATTTCATTGTTACCTTAACAATATATATGGTGGCACAGCATCCAACGTAAAACGCCAATTTCAACTTTCAACAACACTTCTAATTTTCAACTTAACCTCAAGTTTACACCATACACCTAACTCATCCTTATCTCTAAACATCATCTGCGGCGCAGTCGACCGCCTATCTCTCTCATCCACTTTCATTCGCGAAGTCCTTCACCCGAACCAATGAATGCACTGTTTGTCTGCGAGTGTGGTCTTTGTGAGTCATATTTGGTGAAAGTCCTTTCACCGCATCCTCACCTACGGCGTCTCTGTGTGAGTATATTTTATAGAAGTTGTATTAGATAAAACTCCCACACCCTCACCGTTTCTATGTGAGTGTAATTTATAGAAATTGTATTGTGTGAAACTCCTTTCGTCGCACCCTCGTCTGCAGCGTTTGTGTGCCAGTGTATTTTATAGAAGTTGTATTTGGTGAAACTCTTCTCGTCGCACCCTGACTAGTGGTGTTTGTGTTTGAGTGTATTCTGTAGAAGTTGTATTTGGTGAAACTCCTTTCATCGTATGCTCACTTGCAGCGTTCGTGTGTGAATGTGGCGTTTCTGAGTCGTATCTAGTGAAACGTCTTTTGTCACACCCTCACCTGCGGCCTTTGTGAGTGAAGGCATTTTATAGAAGTTGTATTTTGTGAAACTCCTTTCGCCGCACTCTCACCTGCGGCATTTGTGTATGGGTGTGCATTTGTGTCAGTCGTTATCGATGGAACTCCATTTCGCATTATTCAGACCTGGTTTAATGGTTTGTGTACCTAAGTCTTAGACATTCATGATTCTATAAGGTGTTTTCGGTTTGAAGCTTGAGAGGACATAATCAAAATTTCAGGGTGCGGGTGATAGAGATTTAGGTAGTTCATTTATTGCGATACCTACATCTTCAAGAGAAAAGAGTTCTATTCTTCATACGAAATGTTTGAAAAAGGAGTTTCTTGTTTCGCGTGTCATACTTTTAGCTCCTGAAGGATTGGAGTTAAGAACCGCAGTGTTGCGCTGTTTATGGACCCTCAATTGTCTCCTTCAATACATATCGAATAGTTGAAAATTTGTTGTACTCGCCTATCAAGAACGTTCTTTCAGAAAAAGTTATATTTAAAAGTTTAGAAAAACTAAGTGAAACAATCTATAACATATGATTTGATGCGTCTTAATTTTCTGTTTCCAACAATGAAAAACGCAACTCTCTATCTTGTTTTTGTCAAAAGTTACATGAAAAATACGACTTGTAATCAGTTTATGATTGGATAGTACAGGGCGGCGGAAAAGTCGGTATGCCAAAAAAAGAATTGAATAATTGCATTACGGCTCAGGAAAATTAGCTGATATTTTTATCAATGATAGAAGCATGTTCAAAGTTTATGTCCATAAAGACATGCCCAGAAGAATCATTTGTTAAGGTCCCCTTCTCTCAAAAATCGATCTTTACCCAGGAAAGTACAGATATCCAGCATCTCAGCACCTGCTCGGCACCCACAGCACCTATAGCACCTATTCGGCACCTATATCGCATTTCACTATGAGCACCTACAGTACCTTCATCACCTTCAACCACTTTGCTATTATCTTAAGTACTTTTTCAAAGGGCAGAGCCTAATCACTAAATTTTATTGCAAGGTGCTGAAAAAGTACTTAAGATAATGGAAGAGTGGTTGCATGTACTGAACGTGCGTAGGTGCTCATAGTGAAATGCGGTATAGATGCCGAATAGGTGCTGGTAGGTACCGAATGGGTGCTTAGATGCTGAGCAGGTCCTCAGGTACTAGATACCTGCGCTTACCCCCTTGGTTTCAGAGAATATTCTGAGAAGACATCATATGAGTTTTTGACAGACATAAGTATAGCGAAGAGGATCTGACACAACATGACATTCATATTATTAAAGAAGTTGCTTTACCGCCTGCTGAGCTATCAATTGAGAAGGAACAAAAACGAGAGATAACTACATACATTTTGTTCTGATAATTGATCAAAGATTACTGTCCATCTTTGATGTAATTAGATTGATTGCAAGTTTCAATCATTGTGAACATGTAATTGAATAACATTTATCTGTCGGTTGTTTTTCTCTTTTCTTGTCTTCGCATATCAGATGCCAAAATAAATCAACACTGTTGTATATTTTTCATAGTCGAAAAAGACAAAAATCTATATATTGCGGAGAAGGTACACCTTGTCTTTCGCTGCTCTTGCCGAACCTCGAGCTGGGCTTACTTCGAAAAGTCACAAAATATCATGTTCAATTTTTTCAGAAACTACATAGCAAAAGAAACTCATAACAGTTGCATGAGAACAAAGAATACTCTTTAAAAATTCTACTAGAAATTTGTATACATTCTAGAACTTTCGTCAATAATGCCTTTTACTACAGAGTTCTCTGGGAAACTAGGAACTCAGTAGAGTCCCCTAACTAAAAGCAAATCATCTTATATCTAATCTGTAATCGATGTATCATACATACAACAAGCTCTTATTCAAAGCAGCAATAAGACTAGACAGTTAATTGGAATTTGTCACTATATGTATTCAGATACTTGATTTAATACAAAGTATATACCGACAGAAACACTATTTTATTTCATTAGTATCTACTGCCGATACAGCAAATATAAATTCTGCCATTAATGTTTTGCATCTGGAGAACTATTCAAATATTGTGTCCAAACGCAAAAACCGTTTCTCATCCTTGTCTTGATATAGTTTTTTCAACTCTTTGTATAAAATATTCGTTATTCAGATCAACTAGACTTCGACTATTGATGCTTATTCAATGAATCGCTACATTTTGAAGCGGCACTTTTGGAAATAAACTAGAACGACAGCTACTCGCTCGTCAGCGCCATTCTTGGGTGCCATTCACGATTGATTGCTGCTGCTTCTGATTTTCTTCGCCCATGAAATACTTCTTTTCACTTAAACTCCATCAAATGCTAGATTGCTCTTATTTAGAGAACTATTAACTTTATAATATGATCGCTCTATATGAGATGTTTCGAACCAACACCTTCCTATTATTTATCCTTAGTTAATTCAGCCTATTTTTTCAGCTAATACGTTACAGACAACATTAGAATACATTTGCTGTACTAGCAGCCAGTGGTTCACCAGTGCTTCTTTTAGATCTTGCTCATAGTCACTTGTCGCAGTGTTTGAATATATTAGTGCCAGGGCTGTGTAAAAACGATTTTATCACACTACGACTTACTGAAACAATCGCCCTATGCGATTAGACCTCGATCCGCATGATTTAGTCCATTTTCGCCGAAAGAACTTGGTCATCGAAAACAAATATAAGCTGAACTTAATTATGTACACAACAGTTATATTGAAATTATTTACCGGTCAAATCAAGTCAGTTAAACTCCACGTGAGATGGCTACCAAGTCGGTTAAATTGACTACCAATTCAGATGGTAGCCATCTGAGCTGATTGTCAACTGAGTTCGTAACTGTCTGAGTTATGGGTAGGTGTGAGTACGTTGAGAGAAGAAAAGCAAATCCAAACCCACAGCCATACATCAATGCGACCAAGTCTACACTCACGCCCAACTTGGTTTCCAACTTGGGTGACTAGGATGTGGTATTCCCAACGTACGCACATCCATCTACCAACTCAGGTGGTTACCATCTGACTTGGAAATCAACTCATGCATCAAAGATCTAACTGACTTGGTATCATGGACTAATTATCTAAAATACAATTATTGTCTTATTGATCGATTAAATTTATTTTATATCCGGTTTCGGTAATAAATTCATTCGCCGAAAATGGAATTTACCGATCTGCGTCCACAACGACACTGTCAAGAGGGTAACGAAAATAAACAGCAGCTATCAGATTTCTCATATTTTGAATTTTCCCTTCTTTCAAGTGACCTTTTCATACAAATAAATATATGAATTTTTGAGATATCGATTTCAGATTCGGCTTTTTCGACGTCGATTTGCTGTTGTCAGCCCTTATAAAATATCGTTGCTTTTTCACAAAATCTTTTCCCTGACTCTAAAAGTTCCATTGAACATTTTGAAAAAGTGAGGATTCGGATTCTGCCGCCTCGATTTATAATCTTTCAGACGATATTTTCTTTTGACCCTGACACATACCCATAAACGTATTTTATTTTTTCATATGACGTTCCATTTAATTGGGGGTGCATAGATTTTGATTGGCATTTTGTGCTATTTCAAAGTATGGATGCAAAACTTTTTATGTATTGCATTATTCTGGAACAGTGAAGATATTTTTTGAAGGTCTCCTTTAGCAGAATTTCGACGAACGAACCGGCAAATTTTTCTAGCGACAATGAAACATTTTTCCTCGATTCTCATAATTTTATCAGTAAAAATGTAAAAACTGTTGAATTAGGTTATTCTGTAGAGTAAATACTTCAAATGATGTGATACCGTGGTAGAACCTATTTTCCAGGTGAAACTACTAGAATATTCTGAGAATCTAGTTTTCGTACAAAACTTACTTTAGTAAAACAATCGATGGTCTACGATGGAAGTGATCGGAAAAACAAAAATTTAGATGTTTCATTAAAAAGAAAAACACAAAATATAAATAGTACATTTTGAAATGCAGGTTTTACTCAATACCTTAATATATGAAGCAAATTTCCAACATTTGGTTACTGACTTCAAAAATGAAAATACGAAACGACTTCCTATTTGAACATATTTTCAGTGGTTCGAAAGATTCTCTGACTATTCTTCAGTAAAAATAAACAGTAGAAAACTTCTATGGTCATATTTGAAAAGAACACACCATTCTGCTCTTAATCTACTCACCTAGAAGAATTTCAAGTAGATCAAAAGAATACAAATATTTTCTTCAGAAATTTTGAGGATATCCGACAGTGTATCTCATAGTATCTTTTGCTCGTTCTCATTTCTGCTGTCTGAATTAGGAGTCATGGTGTTTCGAAAATTAAATACCGCTTTCCTAGAAGTCAAAAACTGATTTTTCATTGTGAATGTTCTATGACTGTGGGATGATACATTAGAAACGAAAACAATCAAAAAGAGTTGTGAGATATAGTTTCAAGTATCTACGACACAATTATTAGCCCTATCGAATAAAGTTCAAAGGAATCGAAAGTAGATCTGATAAAAATAAGATATTCTGAAAACTCTCTTCAGAAATCTTACGAGACTTTTCATTTACAGTACTGTCTGAAAATAGAGTCTTTTAAGTTTCCAGTACTCTAGCTACAATAAGAAATTCCAGTCCGATGAATGATACTATTGCCAAGAATCAGAAACAGTCTAAAAGTGAGGTTCATTTTAAGTTAAGATGAGGTGAGAGTTAGAAACCAATTCGAACTCCACAGTTTTCAATACCAAATGTAGAAAAAGCTTTTTTCAATGTTTAAAACAGGAAAAGCTGGAAAGTTTTCTTTGCAACATTAAATCTTTTTACTTTTCATGTTGTCCATTATGCGAATAGACTGTGTTTATGATCAACTTCTTAAATAACACCAACAGACTCGTGCATAAAAAAAAGAGAATTTTCGATACCTCACTCTATAGAATGACTATTACGATGATTGGTATTGTTCATTCATCATGAAAACTGAATATTAGATATTCGAAAGAAATATGGATAATTAAACAAAATATGCATAGTCCATTGACAACCAGCATATTGACTAAACATACTCGCCACCTTTAACAAAAATATGAAAATGCATAGAAAGAAACACAGAAAAAGAACAGAACGATCTTTCATTTGATACGAATTACATTTTGGATCTTACCCAATAAAGTGTGTTATGTTCTTGAATAGATTTCTGACTTTCCAGGTCGAGCATTACAGCGACCAGAACTAGCCGTAAACGGCCGTTTACGATGCCGTATGCTGCCGTATACGATGGATTTACGGCCGTACCACCACCGTATTTCCCCGTGCTGTGTACGATGAAATACGCCTGCTGTATACCATCGTATTCATAACTCACTACGGCCCTAACGCCGATGAATATGGACGAATCCGGTGTCACCCACGGCCGTAACACTACCGTATACGGCCGTACACGGTGGCCGTATGTCGCCGTATACGAGCGCCGTTTACGGCTGTTTTTCGCCCATGTTTTCAGCATACCATTCCTCTCTTATTACAGAGACCACACGTAGGGATGTTCGGGCTGATCTTATGGTTATCGAGGATGCTCTATCAATTGATGGGTATATGTGTGGGTCTCTATCAAGCCTTTTACCCAGACCTAGGAAATCAGGGTCCCAATAAAATTTCAAGACGGTTTTTCTCTCTTATTATAAGGACAATGCATAGGCATGTTCTGGCCAATCCTAGGGTTCTTGGGGATGTTCTACCGATTAATGGGTATATGTATGAGTCTCTTCATACCCCTTCATAGAGATATAGAAATATGGCTTCTCATTGGTCAGTTAAAATGGACCAATGAGACTGCAGCAGGTCTTTTCTTTATTATTATCCGCACAAGTGATAGTCATGTTCGGCCAATCCTAGGGTTCTTGGGGACGCTCTATCGATTGATGGGTGTATGTATGGGTCCTCTCTATCTCCTCATGGAAGTACTGCAATGCAAGCTTTGATTGGTCGTTTAATACAGGAGTATTGCTAGATTTTATAGTACTAGCGTATACGATGGTCGCGTTGCCGCGTGATCGTTTGCGGAGAGGGTATATGGCCGATGTTTGCAGTGGCTGTGGAATCCCGTAATAGAATCGGTAGGACTACTGTAAACGGCATTCGGAAACGGTTGACGTATACGATGCCTTACATTATTTTCCGACGAAAGTGTACGATCTCCGTATGTTTACGGTAGCAGTTTACGCTGGACTTTTACGGATAGCATGTACGACTGACGTAATATACTGTAAACGATCGTCAACAGCTGCCGTAAACGGCTACTGTAAACGGTGGTTGTTATACGCCGTATTCGGTTAGTTTACGGTCGCCGTAAACAGCTATCCTATACAGTCGTCGTTATCCGCCATATTTGGAAAGTAAACGGCCCTTTACGGTCGAGTGTAATTTACCTTGGTTACCTCCAATTTTGGATTTTTACGAATCAATGCACCAGCATTGTTGATGCAACCCCGCATGATGGCATGATGTAGCGGTGTTCGTTCTTCGTTATCTTTAATAATAATGTCAATGTTTTTAACGTTGAGTAGGAACTGTAATATTGAAGACTACCGTTTTAAAAACAAAAAAGAAAGACTTTTTCCTAATTTACATTGATCGATATACTTACTGGCTCTTTCGAAGAGTCTCCTTCTGTCGCTTTTTTAGTATCTTCTTCCACTTCGGCCGAACGAGCAGCAAGATGAAGCGGTGCAAGGCCACCCCAACCAACCAAGTTCACATCTTAAGCAAAAATTAAATAATAGATACATCAAAAAAAGTATAATCGATTATTACCGCATTCATATGTCTCCACCAGCCTCTTACAAGCGTCTAAATTGTTTGAAAGAACAGCATAATGAATCGCTGAGTAGATATCTTCATCATCCAATTTTTCAAAGATTTTCTTTTTATCAAAATGAAGATTATTGATTTTCTCGTCGATATGCTTCCATCGGTCGTCCAGATTAGATTTTTTAGACTCATTGCGATTGCATACGACCTGATTTCATTATGTTGCAACAACTTAACTCATGAAAACATGAGCGGTCTGCTTAGAAACCTACCTGCTTAATTTTTGTATATATTGTTTTTATTTGTTCCTTGTCCGTTTCACCCCAATTACCATCGTCATTCGAAACCTACATTTAAAAGAAGTGCTAATAGAAAAAGAGCGACTGAAAATATGAGTGACAGATCAAAATTCTTTCAGTGCTTCTTTCCCAATAAGAAGTCACAAGGCTCAAGGAAATGTTCCGTTTCGACTTGTATACATAGCGGATCTGGGTGTGGGTGTGGTTGTGGGCTCTGGCTGTTGCTGTGTCTATTTGTAGGAATGTGTTTCTAATTATATCCAAATCCATACCCATAAGCACTCCATATCCACACCCTTAAGAGTGATAAGTTTCCCTTCAATAAACATCAGTCAGTTGTGGGAATCGCGGCGGGTTTTTAAAAAATATAGCCCAATTGATTTTGAATTGCCCATAACGGCCCTGTCGTCAGAAGAATTTAGCTGCGAAATGGTCCATTACTCAAGAAATCATGGCTACGTCACTGACAGAAATATACATATTAGTTTCGATAGCTGATTTGCTTTGTAGTGTAACACATCCCTAAACTATTCTATTTGCAAGTAATATATCACTACTGTAGAATATCCATTATTTCTGAGTTTCAATGAGAAACAAAATAGAAAGATTTCCAATTCCTTTACCTGATATGACATTTCGGGATCGTCTGTAACATCTACGGTTACATCTGATCCTGAATTGGTTACCGGAGCATTTGCCACTCGTGAACTCATTCTATTCTTCATCAATTGGTAAATGAATGCTTCACGTTAACACTCACAAAAAAGCTGTTAGCACAATCTCTTGCGGAATTAAAAATGTGAAACACGATATAGATGGTATAGCCGATGTTATAAAAGCTGTTGTTTTTTTATGGCTACAGATGTATATTTCTTCATAATGGATTACCTTACATTATATGCTTTCGAGAGTATAATACTCCATATATGCTTCAATGACATGTTACTTATGCATCATATCTGATGTATCCCTGAAGTCCTCCATCACAATCTTTAATGATTCCAGTCTATCTGTCACGGTCTGTGATGGATCAAGAGCGCTGTCTGTAACGGTCTTGGACGGATCTAGAGACATGTCTGTCATGATCTATAATAGGTTCTGACCCTGTCTATCACGGTCTGTGATGCGTATTGGGTTTCTCTCTCACGGTCTGTGATGGGTATTGGGGATTCTCTGTCACGGTCTGTGCAGGGAGGTGGAGCGGAGGTGGGTGCAGATTTCTGCCCCTAAACACTTCAACACTCCTTTCAGATTGTGTTTCACAAAAATTACTCTATAGAAACACTGGCATGATATCGTATGTACACGCATCACATCAAACAAAGAAAAACAAACCAAGAAGTATAGCAACCGATGTACACGAAGTAATGGGGGTTTTCTGTTTCTTTAGTCTACAACATTTGTAGTACGTGGATTTTTCCTAATCTCCGTATGACTAGAACGGTGAATTTCATAATTTCAAATTATTTTTTACTTTTCAGTCATTGTTCTGTCTTGCTTTGATTGGTATATATATTAACAACATGGCAATGGCAGTCAATATTTATTTACCTTTGCCCACGTGGGAAACAGCGCTCACTGATCGATTTTAGGCGTGAAGGGTGTGGGTGTGGTTGTGGTTGTGGACTGCGGCTGTTGCTTTCGTTATGTGTAGAAATGTGTTTCTAATTATACCCGAATCCATACACATAAGCATTCCTTATTCACATCCTTCAGAGTGATAAGTTTCCGGTCAATAAACATCAGTCAGTCATGTGGATCGCGATGGGTTTTTTAAACATTATAGTCCAATTTATTTTGAATTGCCCATTATGGCCTAGCCGTCAGAAGAATTTAACTGAGAAACGGTCCATAACTCAAAAGTTAATGGCTACGCCACCGACAGGAATATACATATTAGTTTCGATAGTTAATTTTCTTTGTAGTGTAACAAAGGACAAGTGGCGTTAAGGCCATTTTTCGATCTTAATACTTTTCGAAAAGAATTACATATTTGGAATCAGCATTAAATTCTGAGTAAAATGACGTATTTTTTAATGAAAAAAAGACGACTTTCATTTTTCACGAGTCCTTTGGCACCTGTGGGGAACTTCAGGAGTATCGAAAAACATTTTTTTTCAAAATTATATTGAGTTTAGTATCATTAGATGTGGAATTCGATGCTGATTCCGAATATTCGGTTGAAATTCGAAAAAACTGAAGTTTTAAAAGATAAAAGACTGATTTATTGTAGGATGTTGGTAGAGGCTCATTTGCAGATACCGTCCTCAGACGACATGGTAACGCTTTTAGAACGTCTAAAATATGCTTCTTGATGTGTGAAATTGCTTTTTCAATCTAAACCATATAAAAAAACTTGTTTAAAGTCAAATAATTGGATGATTTTAGGATGAAATGATGGAAAAATTAACAAAGGACCATGTTATGTGTCCTTTTGGTTTCATATGACAGAATATAAAAATTTTTATCCAATGAGTGGTTTATATAGTTTGATGCAGTTTTTCGAGCTCTTTCAGGATATCACATCAAAAATAAGAAAAAAAAATATCGAGCATGTTCAAATAGTCATAATATTCATATTAGAGTGCGAAAGTCCTAAAAATGCGCTAGTATTTCAAGACTATGTCGGATAAAAATTAGTTTTAAAGAAAAATGAATATTATATTCAGAATCAGCACAAAAAACTACATCTAGTACAATAGGTTATATCAAAAACAAATTTCCCACCAAAATTGGCTCCTATTCCCCCTCAGTTCTTTTCGAATGTAATTTCACCTGTACTCCCCCTCAGTCGAATTTTTAGTAAGAAAGTTGTTTTTGATATAACCTATTGTACTAGATGTAGTTTTTTGTGCTGATTCTGAATATCATATTCATCTTTCTTTAAAACTAATTTTTATCCGACATAGTCTTGAAATACTAGCGCATTTTTAGGACTTTCGCACTCTAATATAATTTTTATGATTATTTGAACAGCTCGATATTTTTTTTTCTTATTTTTGATGTGATATCCTGAAAGAGCTCGAAAAACTGCATCAAACTATATAAACCACTAATTGGAAAAAGATTTTTATATTCTGTCATATGAAACCAAAAGGACACATAACATGGTCCTTTGTTAATTTTTCCATCATTTCATCCTAAAATCATCCAATTATTTGACTTTAAACAAGTTTTTTTATATGGTTTAGATTGAAAAAGCAATTTCACACATCAAGAAGCATATTTTAGACGTTCTAAAAGCGTTACCATGTCGTCTGAGGACGGTATCTGCAAATGAGCCTCTACCAACATCCTACAATAAATCAGTCTTTTATCTTTTAAAACTTCAGTTTTTTCGAATTTCAACCGAATATTCGGAATCAGCATCGAATTCCACATCTAATGATACTAGACTCAATATAATTTTGAAAAAAAATGTTTTTCGATAGTCCTGAAGTTCCCCACAGGTGCCAAAGGACTCGTGAAAAATGAAAGTCGTCTTTTTTTCATTAAAAAATACGTCATTTTACTCAGAATTTAATGCTGATTCCAAATATGTAATTCTTTTCGAAAAGTATTAAGATCGAAAAATGGCCTTAACGCCACTTGCCCTTTCTAAAATATTCTATTTGTAAGTAATATATCACTACTGTAGAATATCCATTATTTCTGAATTTCGATGAGAAACAAAATAGAAAAGTTCCCAATTCCTTTACCTGATATGGCGTTTCGGGATCGTCTGTAACATCTACGGTTACATCTCGTCCTGAATTAGTTACCGGAGCATTTGCCACTCGTGAACTCATTCTATTCTTCATCAATTGGTAAATGAATGCTTCACGTTAACACTCACAAAAAAATTACTCTATAGAAACACTGCCATGGCAATGTATGTGCACG
>CAJNOP010000782.1:0-40779 GCA_905250075.1 Rotaria sp. Silwood1
CAAATATATAAGTTCGACGGTATATACAGGGAGCTACTGTCGAATATTTGGAAAGCCTATGTCACTAATGAAAAAAATTTTTTTTCAAAAATTTAGAGTTCATCATTGTCAAATAAATTCGAAATTACAATCGACTCGATCGAATATTGATACTATTTCTTAATAAATCAGATTCATTTCGTATCTATTTAATTATTTATTCTCCAAATGTTTATAGCATACTTCAGAAAATCTTATTATCAAAATAAATCAAATTTTTATTTATCTACTTCATTTGTATTCTACTTCGTATAAAGAAACTACTTAAAGGATCATTTCCAATTCTATTCTTTTAACAAATAAATCTCCATAAACTAGACAACATGTTTGATATAACATCTTCGCTGACAGAAAGAAAAACGCGAATATTCGATTCAATCATAATACGAATGATAGTAATATAATTATTTTATATAAAGCAATTACATATTTTGTACTTCTGAAAAAAAAATTTTGTTTTATTGATTATGTGTTTAAAATTCATATGCAATCATTTTCGTTAACGTTTGTCAGATAAAAGACATGTATGAATCCTCTAAAATTATTCTGATTACTTGATACTACATAGTATCAAGTAATTATTTCTGAACGAATTGTAAATTCGCTCTAGATTTATTCAAAATCACTTACAATATTTTCATCGTCAAACTATCGAATGTTCATTTATGTTATATAAATTTGCAAATATTATCAAAAGCTTGAACAAACATGAAGGTTAAGATGACATTAAAGAGCCACATGGATAAACTAAAGTGCAGTTAAGTGTATCAATAAGAAATTCAAATGTCGATTTTGTCTGCCATCTGTCGCTTTTATTAACATATTAAGATAGAGAAAATTGTCAATGACTAAGAGTGGCTGTCATCACTAATTGACTGTGCGGCGACGTGTTAATACACAAAACGAAAAATCTTTAAACATAAAAATTTTATTTCTTATCTTCTCTTTTGTTTTTTTAATACGTAACTTATTTCCAGTTTTTTTTATCAAGCAAGAAATTTATACAGAATGTCAGCATCAGCTATTTATATTTTGGATATGAAGGGGAAAGTATGTTCAAACAATATCTATTTTAATTAATAAATTTATTATTTTTTTTTTGTTTTTTTTCTAGGTTCTTTTATCTCGAAATTATCGTGGTGATATTGAAATGAATGTTATTGAAAAATTCATGCAATTATTATTAGAAAAAGAAGATGAATCTCAATTATCACCAATATTTCAACATGATGATGTTGCTTTTGTTTATATAAAATATAATAATGTTTATCGTAAGTATTTCTTGCTCGTATTATAACTTCTTAACATTGTTTTGTTTTTTTTTAATGAATATAGTTGTGTGTACAACAAAAATCAATGCAAATATTGCAATGGTTTTATCATTCCTTTATAAATGTGTTCGTGTATTTTGTGAATATTTTAAAGAACTTGAAGAAGAATCTATTCGAGATAATTTTGTTATTGTTTATGAATTACTTGATGAATTAATGGATTTTGGTTTTCCACAATCGACTGATTCAAAAATTCTTCAAGAATATATAACACAAGAAGGTCATAAACTTGAAGAAGTTCGTCCACCACCAGCATTAACACATCAAGTTAGTTGGCGATCAGATGGCTTAAAATATCGAAAAAATGAAGTATTCCTTGATGTAATCGAATCAGTTAATCTTTTAGTACGAATCTTTTTCTTTTTTTGCATTTCATTTAGAAAAGAATTATTGTTTTTTTTTTCTTTCGTGTATAGGTTAGTTCTAATGGTAATGTTCTTCGTTCAGAAATTCATGGAATAATTAAAATGCGAGTATATCTTAGTGGTATGCCTGAGTTACGTCTTGGATTGAATGACAAAGTTCTTTTTGAGACTACTGGTCGTATGTTTTTTTTTTATTTAGTTTTTAAATAAAATTTTTGTTTTGTAATGTTTAGGTACAAAAAATAAAGGTGTTGAATTAGAAGATGTTAGATTTCATCAATGTGTTCGTTTATCTCGTTTTGAAAATGATCGAACTATATCATTTGTTCCACCGGATGGAGAATTTGAATTAATGTCTTATCGACTTAATACACAAGTGTGAATGTTCTAATTTGAAAAATACGTATTGTATTGATTTTTTTTTTTGTAATTTTTAGGTTAAACCATTAATTTGGATTGAATCTGTTGTTGAAAAACATCCTCATTCACGTGTTGAATATATGGTAAAAGCTAAATCTCAATTTAAACGACGTTCAACAGCAAATAATGTTGAAATTATTATTCCTGTTCCATCCGATGCTGATTCAGGACGATTTAAAGCTACAACAGGTTCTGTTAAATATGTTCCAGAAAAAAATGCTATGGTTTGGTCGATTAAATCATTTCCAGTTTGTATACATTTCTTTTTTATTTTTGATTTCGAAATTTTTTTTTTTTTTTTTTTTTTTTTCATACAGGGTGGTAAAGAATTTTTAATGCGTTCTCATTTTAAATTACCAAGTATTGAAAGTGAAGATTATGAAGCTAAACCTCCAATTGAAGTTAAATTTGAAATTCCTTATTTTACTACATCAGGCATTCAAGTAAAAGAATATTTTAAAATTTCTAGGTTTTTTTGTCATATCATTTTATTTTAGGTTCGATATTTAAAAATAATTGAAAAAAGTGGTTATCAAGCATTACCATGGGTCCGATATATAACGCAAAACGGTGATTATCAAATACGGACACAATAGTTGTGAATTTGAATTTCTTTTTTTGTTTTTGTAAATTCATTATTTTGATCAGTTTACCTACGTACATTCCAAAATATGTGACAATTGGTGGTTTTTTTTTTTCAGTATTTTAATCTCTATTAAACAAAAATATTTGCGAAGAAAATAATAGTTTATATCATATGAAACCAGAACAGATTTCTAGGGTTTACTATTTATGTACACTGATTGTTGTTATTATTACCAAAAAAAAAAAAAAAGAAGAAAAACAGAACTCTATTTTTGTATATGCTGTTATTAGTTATTTATCTGATGGTGCAATCTGCATTCTTCTTATTGCCATAGGAAAGAAAGAAAAAAAAATCAACATCTACCCTCAAGTAGACTAACAGCTTTACTAGTGACATTATTTTTTTTTTCTTATTCATCTTTGTCGTTATATTAGGTGGGTGGAGAACAGTGTATATATACACATTTAGTGGTGAATATATCGAATATTGTTGCTCTGATATTTTGTATCCATTTATAGTTTAATAATAGAATATCAATGCCTGCATCGCGAGCTTTATGTGCTGCACCACGTCATGTATATGCTGGAACAGTATCAAATAAGACAAGTAAATCATTGAAATGTACAATTCATTATGCAACTGGTACAAAGAATAATAATAATAATCCAAATGAATCAATATCTGTTACATTAGATGCTGGTGGTCGAGCTTGTATACCAGAACGAGAATATCAACCAACACCTGAAGCAACATTTACTTGTCGAAAAGTTGTTTCTAGAATAGAAGTTCATCATGATGATGATAAAACATATTCACTTGAACAACCATTTAATGGTGTTACATGTCCAGTGACTGAATGGCAATTTGATATACATGATGATCATATTGCTTCCATTAATCCAAGTACATTAATAACACCACCACCAACAACAACAGAAAATTCTGTTACCGTTCAATAATACAAAAGAAAAGAAAAAAAGATTGAAAGACTTTTATTATAAATATTTAATGAACATTGTTTTTTTTTTTTTTTAATACGAACTATAAAAATATTTGAACTAACATGAATTCTCTTATTGTTCTTTTATTTAACATTAATTTTGTATTCAATATTCGAGTAACATTTTTTTATATTTTTTATTTCAATTATCTGTACAAGATAAACTATTCATTGTTGAATAATTATCTTTGCTTTTTCAAGTTGACTAATATTTACATTTGAATCATTTTTAGTTGTTCGAGAAGGTGAACATAATCGTTTTATTTTATCTGTTCTTTCAGATGATTCATCACAACGTCTATCAGTTATTCAGTTGTCAATGTTCTTAAAGCAAAACATGTTTATGATTATACATGATGAACTGTTTGTTTGTTGATAGGTTTTGTTAATAATAAAACTCTTAGCTATATCTGTATCGACGTTCTATATATATATATATGTATGATATGCTTTCGTTAGACGAGAAATTTTGGGTCAATGGACAGCACTATCGTTGACAGGTTGATATCCAAGTCTATGTTTGTCTTTTTGTTGTCGACGACGACAAACAGTAGCACTATTATTATTGATATAGAACAGCAAATGATAGAAAGAGAGAAATGAAATAACTCATGAGAAATAATGATAACAAAAGCAATAAATAGCAAGAAAAATTAATAGACATATTAAACCAATTAAAGATCCTATTAGTAGTCCATTGGTTAGATTTGATACCGATATGAAAATAGACACGATTCAAGACATTACATTAAAAAATGTTCGTTCGATAAGATTGGTTGTTCTATATAAGAAGAAAAAGTATTTATTGAAAGATTTTCTGTAGATGTGATTATAATTGATTCACTATTAATGGTGTTTTCAAAAATCAGTGGATCTAACTGTTTTTTTTTCTCGATCATCCACGTATGTCAAAGTTTGATTGATCAACAAGTGTTCAATCAGGTGAGTTCCTTGTGAAGATTTTAAAACAGATATTCTAAAGGCATTTCTCTTTCGATTTTGAATTTTAATATGATCAATCTAAAAGAAAAGTTCTTCGTTATCCATATCCGCACGTCTCGACTTTCTAGCGTGCTCCATTCTAGACTTATACAAGTTTTCTTAAGACCTCCGATTTCAGCAAATTGGTCTTAGAAGACTACAAAAGAGCTTGATATAGTAATGAACTAAATGGTGATGTTTGTTTTCGGTTTCAAAGCAATGTGAAATATTTTTGAAGATTTATAAAATTTTCAAAATAGTGGCTTCAGTTCACCTGAGAACTGAAAACAATCGTTGCCATTCGACTCAACATGATGAATTATGTCTATTTTGAGGTTCGTTGGAGACTTCTAAGGTCGATTTACTGGAACCATAGGTCTTGGAGGGATCGTTATAACTCTAGAATGAAAAATGCTAGAAAATGGTGTCTTGTTTAGATCCAAAAAGAAGAATTTTGCCTATCGATTGTTTATATTTCAAGTCAAAATCCAAGGAAAAGTAATTTCAGAATATCTTTTTCAAAATCTACACAGAAAACTTAACTGATTCATCACTTGTTGATCAATCAGATTTCAGCATATGTAGATGACCCAGAATCTTCTCTCATGAATGGTAACAATTTTGTATTAGCAGTTTCACTTAATAATATAATTGTTTCATTTGTATTTATAATAGTTCTAATTTTACATGTATTATTTTTTTCTTGTAAATAATCATAAATATGTTTTTAAGATCAAAAAGAAAACTTATAAGCATCTTCTTTCTAATGTGGATAAAAAAAGAAATGAAAAATAGTTTTTTTGTGTTTCTACAATCATATGATATTAATTCATCGACCTTCAGCTTCTATAATAAAGACTAATATTAGATATATGCAATAAAAATATATCCATACAAATAGAATAAAACAAATCTTTAGTACTATGTATTAATCTTAACATATTACTCAACAGAATAGAGATATATCAGGAAAAACAATAATTTCTTAGTGCGTCCCTTGATTTTTTTTTAAAGAAAAGATATTGTACTCATTGCTTCGCTTATGCGTCGCTGTTTAATAAAAAAAAAATGTACGTAGTGTTTGTTGTTCGAGGACATGTCAATGCAACTGTATTGCCAACTATGAATGTAAGACAATATGGACTCAATGAAATATTATTAGTAAAATAAAATATATTGATTGTATTTTGTATTTCATCAATTTACGGATTCAATGCTGTAGCACAAAGTATTTGAAGACTAATTTAACAAGTTAACAGAAGATATGCAATATTTATCATTGAATGCCATATATTATTTAAAGTTATTAAAATTAGCAGTTATTTAACTATTTCAGAAAATGATTGATTGTACAGCAATATCAGAAATATTTGATATGAATTAATAGTTATTTTTAGTATTATAAACACACATTAAAACTTGAACAGGAATGAAACTCAAGGTGTACTTCTATTCAGATAATTATCAATTTGAATTGATGAGCAATATTCTTATATGATATAGAATTCTATAAGGAGATATAACATGTGCTAGTGTATTAAAAATAATTATAGACAAATGTTCATTTTTGATTAAAAATAATATCTCACAGCATCAACATCCGCATGTAAAATATTGATAGTTATTTTAATTTAGATTTTATTCATGCATGTCAACTATCAATTAGAAATCATTGACTTTGTAATAAAGAGTTGAACAAAAAAAAAAAATTAAAATATATCTATAGATTCAATATACTTTAATTGGTAACCTTATAAAATATTAAACGAAAATTATCAATGATGATAACTGGTAATATATTGAGTTATCTCCAATGAAAAGTAGTTTGTAAAAAAAAATAAGTTTTATAACTCTGATTTCTTTTAAATTGAATTTACAAATTATTTACTTCCAAAAATCAATAATGTTCATGTCTACAAGATTTTTAAAGAATACACAATCTTCTTTAAATCACTACTATATGAAATCATTAAATGTTGGTTTCTTTTTTGCGAAACAAATATTTAGTTTAAAAATTTACACACTCCACGAACCGTAACAGATGTTCTTGATATACAATCAAAAGTTCGTATATCAATAACAGGTCCTTAACATTTTCTAAGCATTTCCCTATTATATTCGATTAGCTGAAATTATGTTGAAATTTCAAAATTGTCATTGTATTATATCGATCTAGATATTGAGAATGAGCAAGTTGCTTACCTTCTCTAAATATAGAACTGCTACATCTATGAGCTTTATATCCTTTATTTCTTGCGAAGGAACTTCACAAAGTAGAAATAATCAAGTAGACTTTATTCAAAAACGAAAAAGCTTAGAATCATTTATGCTTGTGAGTCCTTCTTCTTGAATTTTGCATTAATAAAATTTTCAACAGGACGAGTTCCTTATAAGAGTGCCAAATTTTCTAACATCTCGTATCTTGAGATATAAATATAAGAAAAAAGTTTTCAATATAGGAAATGCTAAAAAAATAACAAACATTTTCTTAATAAGCTAGTTTCAATTAGAAGTTTATTTTGTGTAATTTTGAAGTTGGTCTGACAAGGAGCAAGAGTTCCGGCTTATAATCATTATACTAGATTTTTATAGAGAGCACAAGGCAATTTCGAAAATATGCAAATAAAGAATTATATCTTGAAATATTCTCTAAAGATAAAACTAGTTATTATTAAAAAAGAGTTGAAAATTTCTTAGAAAATGCACAATTTTTCTCGAGACAGTCAGTTTTCAAAAGAAAAAAAAACAGTAGTTTATCGTAAAATGATACAACAGAGAAATCCAATTGAAAGTAGAATATTGTACGAATAATACATTCATTTTCTTGAAACTTTCACATTCTTTTAAAGTTTATTAGCTCTATCAATAAACAACTCTTCGTTTTGACATTTTTGAAAAAGACTTGTTCTGTAAAACAAAAATTTAGTAAAACAGATACTATTCTTCATTACTAGGCTATAGACCCGAATTCTTTTTACATTTTTTCTTAGATTCACTCGTAACCTTCATAACAGTTCGAATAGTGTCACACAATGGAAGATATTCTGTATGCGAGCAATCACAGATTTTTGCTAGAAAACTCACTAAAATGACTATAACTCAAGAAGACTCAATGAAATCTTCTAAAATATTCGAGTGATACGTTTTAGTATATATTAAGACTTGCTGTTTTTCTCTCTCGACTTGACCTCATGGAATAAAATTCATCTCAAAAATCGATTTACCATTTGGCAGAAGTGTTTTTGTTAGAGACTTTATAAAAATTTATCTGATGAGAGGTATAATTATAATTAAAGTTTTCCATATGAAATCTGACAACAATCTTCGTATTTATGATTTATTACTTATATTCATGCTTAAAACAACTTTCATATTTATTATTCTTGAAAATAAAATTAATTTTATATATAATAATAAATACAAAAGATTTTTGAATATTTCTTGCGTTAGAAAACATTATCAACAATTCAAATAGAATTCCATGATGAAGTTCAAACAAAACCGAAAATTCATTTAATACTTTCAATCAGTTCGGCAAAGAATTTCTTACGGATCGATAAATACAACATTTTTTTTCCACCAATAGATGTGAAGTTTTTCTTTTTTTGAGCTTTTCATGTTTATTTTTCGTATAATAAAACTTTTAAATATATCAAAGACTATATCTATGAGAGAAGAGGATGCACTAGACTAATTTATTTAGTTGAAATTTATTATTATATACTTATTAATTTCATCAACTTACTTTCGTATGAAGTTCTATCATCAAAACAATATCAAGTCATAATTTAGTATTGAAGATTATCATAGATTTACTTATGCTTCTCCTACTGTTTTTAGGATATATTTCTCATAAAATTCAGAGAAAGCATGCTGAAGAGAGACAGATTAAATATAAAATTACTTAATAACGTTTATTTCTCGAGAATTAATAATTAATGTTGAAAGCTAAAGTAGAAATTTAAGTCTTATGAAATTTTCTTGTCACACACAGATACCAAAAAAACGAAAGAAATTATGAAAATAAATAGTAAAAAGCACTATCATAAACAACTTTTATAAGGTCAGAAAAATGAAGAATGATTTATGTCACTATATCGGTCGATCTACCCTTTTCGATTGATACCGATAAGCAAAAACTCTACTGATGTCAACTATGTGCTATATACTTCATATAAATCACCAGAGTGGCAACCGGTAGGATTTTTTCTCTATCGATACAGCTATTGGTTAAACTGGACCGTATCACCATGAATCATTGTCACTTTACTACTCATCCTGTAAGAGTCGAATAAGCCTTTCTATTAGTCATATTTACCTTTGAGCCACTATAGAATTATCTTAAAGTTCTTTTTTTCATGGCTAAAGTGCTTTAGTAATACATGCTAATGAAGGAATGTTGAAATATATGACGAAACGATTGGATTCATATCCACCAATTTACTTCAAAGTTGGTGACAAACATGCTGATCTCCTTTTAGTCTACTAATAGATTGTGACTGAAATATCAATCTATCTAGAATAGCCAAGTAGATTTTCCGATATGTTGATTTTTAATATTCTCCAAACTTTGTGATTTCATACATCATTTCAGCTAAATTTCATCAGTGTTCTAATGATGGATCTTTTCAAAACATACACTATTCATTGAAAATTGAAAAACGTTTGTGTGAACCTAGAGAAATTGTATCAACAACCAACAGTGGAAATTTCCATCAGTTTTGACACTCGGATATCATCGGATTCTGCCGGACGATCGAACCTCGTGAGATTCGATAAGATATGTTTATCTAAGAATGTTTTCTTTTTTGTTAGAAATGAATCTATATAGACAAATACAATTGACTTTTATGTATAAGAGAATTTATTTCATAAGAATACTTTCGTAATTATAAAGAAATCGTAAAATATATAAAACACAAAAACTAAGAGTAATATGGTTAATATTATTTATTGTTTTTGAATGTAAAGGTTGGTCAATTAGTGTACAGATTAGTTTAATAAAAATTTATCATTTCTGTCAGAATGAATACGAAGAAATAATTTAGGCCGACATTGCACATGTTTGACGATTTGCATCCCAATTTTGTTGAATCAAATAGTGTGAACTACCGATAACCATATTGTAGTAAGCTCCGTTTGTATCGTTAGAAACATTTCCATATGTGAAAGCACTAAAATTATAAAAATAGTTACATTGATAATAGATCAATGTTCTGAATATAATCGAGAAAAACAGTATTATAGTTTTTTTTTTTCATATATTATGATGCGAATATTGATTTAACGCAGAAATATCAAATTCGTCTAAAAGAACATACATCTTTATTCAATGTTGATATCGTAACAGTTGTCATCTAATAAAATACTGTTTCGATAGACCTTTCTATCCTTTGCAGTTCAAACGATCAACATATTATTTTTCTTTTGATTCATATATATGAACCGTTTGAATATAGAAAAAGCTAATCTGAACACAAATGTAGGACATAAGTTATACAGTTGACCATTCTAGAACTAAGAATATCACAAAGTCAAACACTCTATGTTTGTTAAAACAAATAGCTAAAGGAGAATATTTAAGATCGATTTAAAGAAAAAGATGACAACGAATAAGATCAAAAATCGATTCCTTTACTTTTATTCTAGTTAACATTCTCGAACAAATATAAAACGATAGATCTCAACATAGTGAATATTTTGCTAGTCCTTTTAATGCATTTGGGTTTTCGAAATATTTCGAAAACAACAAAGTACTTATTTCTCATTTTTCTAGTATAGTTAGAGAACAGATTAGCACTCAAAATGATATAACAATCTTGTTACTTGAGAAATGACAAAAATACATTATTGTTGAAACATGATTTCTTATTTTTTAGACCGACATTTAGCTTATTTAAGTCAGAAGTACTGTATTTCAGAAAAAAAATAAACATAATAGAATAGTTATTCAACTGACTGAAAGATTGGAAATAGTACTTGATGATCTAACAGTTAGGGTGTCCGTCCGGTGACCCGAAGGCACGATAGTTCCACATCAGTTTCTGAAATTAGAACTGCTTCTAATAATACTATATTAGTTTATTGATTAATAATTACTCGTCAATGAGTCATCAATAGACAAATTCAGTAACAATCAAAGAATGGAAGAAACATGTTTACTCAGTTATGCTGATTTCGAACTGTTATACTTCTTGTTACAAAAATACTTTCGACATGAATGATTATCGTTGAATAAAAACATATGAAGAGAGTTATCACAAAAAGTCTTTCTTTAACTAAATTTTTTTCGAAAATAAAAGTGCTAGAAAAATGTATTTGACATCTAATTGATAGTGCTTTACTTCTTCACTTACCACTTATCCGCATTTTCCGCACCATTTGAATCCATCCATGCATTAAAGTATGGATCGGTAATCGCTTCCGCTATTTCATGTGCTGTGTTACTCATCAAGGCATCAACACCAACATCACCATTAGGTGAAACAATGCTGTTGTATCCAATGCAACCAGTAATGCAGTTTTGTGGATTTCCTATAAATCCGAAGATATATCTTTTACTTCCAAGGTTGAAATAAGAATGATATCCGCAATAATTGTTACAGAAAGATGAACTTGATGATGAGTTTTCTTTCACATCTGGAGAACTGAGCACCAAGTAGATACCCAGTGGATCATTTGGCAGTTTACTCTTGGCCATGCTATTGTAAACCATCGTTGACATATTGCTAAAATAAAGTTGAGTCCCAGAACTGTAGTTATCTGTTGTTGTATTTGCAAGAATAATTGGACCTGTGATGTATTGTTTGGAACTGTTTAATGTACTTTGATTGTAGTAGGTCTTTATAATATTGGACCAACTTGTATTTCCAATGGTCGAAATGAATGTATTAACAATATTTTTTTGAGTAGAACTCCAATTACCGTAATACTGTGCATAAAATAATACAGTTGAACAAATAATAAACAAATCACTTGAAGATACTCACTATAATATAGACTTTAGTTCCATTTAATACAGAACCACCGATGTTATACGTTATATTAAGGTTGGATGTCGTATTTGATGAATCAACTAGTCCCTGATTGAGCGGTAGTTGTATTTTATGTCTTCCACGTTCAATTGGACGATGTTGTTGCCACTCTAAAGCGATATGAATTTTTTTATTTTCATAAATTTCTTAACATTGAAATATTGATTATCTAATAAGAAATTTTTCGAGCATTACATAGACTAGATTTCGACTAGTCATGAAATTTAACTAGTGACAGCGACCGTACTCTATATGATTATGGGAATAGAATGAAATTCCAATAAAAAAAAAAAAAAACAAAACCGGCTAATTTTTTAAGTTGATGTGTATTAACAATCTGTCTAATGACAATTTCAATTAAACAAATCAAGTTTCTATTATACCAGCTAAATGAATCATAGTATAATTTGATCATATGACCTTATTACGTAATTAGAGAATAAATAAGGTCATTTACAATCACACTTTCGATAGTTTTGTTAATTATTTCACTACTGTGCGAAATATGCGTATCTCTGTCGAGGATTATTGTTCTCGCAAATGATCTACGTATATAATTTTTCGATTTGAATACAAAAGAAAAAAAAGATTTGCTATTTTAGAAGAGCTAAAATATGCTTATTACAATGAGCATTTTATTATCATCTCTATTGAATTCATATTAGTTTTATTACCTTCACTTTTACTTTTAATATTCTTCAACTTGTCATCTTTAAAACAATTTGATGGTTTAATGAAACTTGCAATAATAATGATCGATAATAAACAAGAAATCCAAAAATATTGATATGATGTTGTATTTCGCTTGTTTGGCCAGCGTAATCTAGGAAAAGTATTATAGTTGATGCAAAGTATATATCTTAATCGTACGTCAGACTTACTGTTTTTGATGGTCTCGTATTAAATGTTTCTCTCTTTTGATATCACTGGACAAATCTTCTTTATTAGTAAAATTCATAATCATGACGTTCTATATAATTATAATATTAAATATGTAGACAAAACGAATTTACTAGATATATTTTTTCTTACGACTTACTTCTAATATTGATTTTTGTTTTCAAGATTCAGTAAAATCAAAAAAAAAATGCTTCGTTATACAATGATACGAGCCACTTATATACACTAAACTTGCACTGTCAACAAAATTGTGTTTGCTGGTCCGTAACTTAATAGATGAATATCAAAAAAAAATAATCACTATTCATTCTTTGAGGTATCTGTCAGACAGATTCATAATAAATGCAAACGGACAGGATAAAGTTATGAATATACAACGTAAAAAAAACAAACCAATTGATTGTTTTTTGTTTAAGCTACTTTGTTTACGCATATTTGCTAGATGCAACATACAATTATTCACAAGTATAATCATTAGCGTTGCTCATTGGACTTTTTGAAATGTGTAAAAAAAAACGAAGAGCATAGAGTTTTCTTTAATCCAATGAATATAGATGGACAAACTTAAGAATGATATCAATACAAATGAAAAGAGAGTATACGAGGTCCAGTTTCTTCTTTTTTTTATTTTATTTAGAGCATTGCAATTTCCTTAAGAATCATTTTCAATCAAACTGTTGATAATGAAAACTTAAATTATACTTTTGTTTTCTTCTTATTATTTATTGTTAAATAGAGTGTGATGATTTGATCAGAAATATATATATTTAAATTTTTTTTCAACGAGTTTTTACTGAAAAAATATCGATGTTGTTTTTGACAAAGAAACAATATTCACTATTCATCCTTCAAGGTGTTCGTATGACAGATTCATGATAAATGCAAACGGACAGGATAAAGCTATAGATATAGAACGCAAAAAAAAAACAACAATTGAATATAAGTTTTTTTGTTTTGCAAGTCAATCATTGATACATATTTGCTGGATGCAACATACAATTACTCATTAGTGAAATTATCATGCGCTTCTCTATGTACTATTAGAAATCGATAAAATACGAAGGGCATAGAATTTTCTTTAATCCAATGAATATTGATAGACAAAATTAAGAATGACATCAATACAAATAAAAATCAAGTATATGAGGTCAAATTTGTTTATCTAGGGCATTTCGATCGACTAAAAGATCATTTTCAATCAAGCTGTCAATAATGGAAAATTAAAGTATAGTTTTGTTTTCTTATTATTATTTAGTGTTAGATAGAGCGTAACGATATGATCAGAAATACTCATATTTTTATTTTTTTTTTCCATGAGTGTTTTATTGAAGAAATTTCAGTTGTGTTTTCGGTTATCTACTATTTCTGAAAAAAAAAATCAATTTTCTATAACTGATAAATTCCGAACTTATTTAATTTGCTAGAAATTTCAACATGAAAAATAAATTTTATAAAATGATATAAAATTACTTTCATAGATTTATTTTATCACGCTGAATCTAAAAAGAACAGTGTTGAAATTTGAAGAACATAAAAATAAACATAATTTTTCGAGTATTGAAGATTGATCTACTTTTAAGAAAACAAGTTCTTCGAGAAAAATCGAGATTTATCTTCTAAAAACTTAATCGTAAAAAAATCATTCTTGCCTTTGTCCTTTTAACATAGAATAGTTCATCGAAAACTGTATGCTCCTCATACTTTATAGATTTCTCTTAATCAGTAAAGCTGTGTACAATGATTAAAAAATATGAGAAATAAGATATTAAGTATTGTAAATATAAATAGTTGTTTCTCATGCATGAAAAGAAAACGTATTTTTTTTGTGTTTTTTCGATGCTGTTTCGATAAATTTAGTCACTTATTTTGCACTTATCTTAAATCTTTTTTATGAACACTTCTAGAGATGAGTAGTGAATATCATTGTTGCTTTTCATTTACTAGTTTACGAATCAACAATCATAACTTCAATGATATTAGAAGGAAAATATATCAGTAGCTCGTATTATTGTATAACGTAACATTTTTGATTGTACTGAATCTTGAGAACAAAAACCAATATTACAAGTAATTTATAACATAAAAAATATCTATTCAACTTGCTTTGTATTCATATAGCAAGTAACATTTTCAGACGACATAATCGTTAGTCATAGAAAGGCGGCTCTACGATTAGTACATATATATGTGTGAGACAAAATTAATCATAGTTATATGAACTTTTCAATAAATCGTGTGTTAGTTACAATTTTTATTTTTCTTGAGTAGTTAATTTTTAGATAATAATATTGATTTATAGATGAAGAATTTTATTTGTTGCTAACAAAATTTGACTATTATAATTTAGCAAATTATATGAATAACTAAATAACATTTTTTTGATAATGGGAACAAGAGGAATATTGAATGAGTGATGAAAATTCAGTAGTTAGTAAATAAATTTTTGTTTTCATATTAACTACATATTTTTGATGTATTCTTTTTAGTTCGTGGACATGGGAAAATTGAATGTTTGGTGATAGGTTTTGGAAAAATTTTGCTTTGAAGTATTATTTGACCGAGCAGAGGGTTGATATTGGGCAGTTTCAAAAAGAATAAAATATTTCATTAAACGTGTATCTTATAATTATGTTTAATATAACTTTATTTTGTAAATTCTTGTCTAAATTAATAAGTTCATCTGGTTTATAAATCTATAAAGTATAAATATATTATATTCTTAAGTTTTTGTTGACTTATGTTCCAAGAAAAAAAAAAGAACGAAGGATTTTGTAGTTTATGCGTTCTTTGCAGTAGAACAATTACTGTCTTTTTTCAAAATTTAACATTCTAAAATATTGTAAAATGTGAATTGACTTGTTCATAAAAATATTTTCAAAATTCATTTTCTCATGTTTCTGTTTTGGTCTTTAGGTGTGCAGTATTAAAAAGTACAAGAAATATTGAAGAATATTTTATTTTCCTTTTCACATACCGTAATAAACATTGTTAATATACGATCACAATCTGTATATCAATACCTATGATCTACTTCTTTATTTCATCTCATGAGAATTATGTGAATGAATGATGAAGAAATGTGTCTCACAATAAATAAAATACGACAATCTCTGTATCATTAGTAACAGTAGCTACATCGTGTTTCACATTTAAATCTTGTAGAGATAACTCTAAAAGCTATTTTAATGAAGAATACATTCACATTTGATATAATACATTTTGTTAAAAGCAGTAGATATCTGAATTATGTCTTCTTTTAGCCATGCATATGTTTAAACTCATATTTATGCAACGAAATGATAAACCTGTAATAGTTTGTGCTTGTCATTGTATATTTATCGAACTCATGTTACAAAATAATATTGATTCATGTACAGACTATTATGTATGTTCAAAGGATTTCATTGAATATATATAATTTCAATAGTAGACATGTACAAAGTTACCCTACCGTTCTCTGCAAGGTACAATAGAGCTGAAGATAAGAATATTGTAAGATAGAATAGGATAAGAATTAAAAATAAAATGTTTGTTATCAGAATTCAAATATGAAATTTCTCGTGCTAAGTTATATGTATCTTCCTCTAGGAATTTTATTTTGTATGAAAGTCAGATTGACATAGTGTATTTTGTTGATCAACAGTCAATAACTGTTATATAATTTATACCATTTCGTAATGATTTTATTACCAGGTTTTTTTGCTATTATGTGTTAATTGCTTTGCTGGAGGAAGTCATTTTGAATGTATATTATAACTAATATAAGCATAAAAAGGTTTAGTTAGTTGAAAAACTGCTACGATCATGCTATATATAAGAAATTTGAAGGATTTAGAGAAACTTCTAGGTTGCGAAAGATAAAAAAAATGTCGCAAGTTTTTTTTAATAAGTGAATTGATTGTAAGAACATGCTAGCTTTGTATAAAGCGCGAACAAAAAGGTTGATTGTATAATGAATTAAACAACCAATATGAAAGAAGAGAGTCACTACTATTCTGACCCAAGTTGTCCTTAGTAGGACTCGTGTTCAAATTTGAGTATAACAATCAAGTGCTTATTGTATAATATTGAAAGTTCTTATGCAGATTGATGACATCCTATAGTTGAATTAGAGCTGATTTAAAACTCCGTGAGGACTAATTCAATCTTCGAAAGGCGTCGTCTTCTTAACTCTCATGATGTATGGATCGTTGGTAGACAGACTTCCTTATCTAAATTTACAAAAATCGAATTTGTATCTATATACTTTTAAAATATATTTGATCTCATTCACGAGGAGAATAAGTGTTATAATTAGAAGTATTTGATTGAGTAGTGAGTCAAGAATTTCGTAAAACAGGAGCACTTCAACGTGGCTCTTTAAAGATCGTATTAGTCCATTTTTGGATCTTTTCAGTTATAGAAAATTGTAAGGAAAGAACGATTCTTCTCAATACTCTCTTCTGAATTCGCCAATCTCTAAAAACACTTCAGTGACTATTGCAAACTACACATTTCTTCGACGACTAGAGCTTGTCGAGTCGCAATGTTTAACATCTGGATTCAGACCGATCGAGTGTGGATGTAGCTCTTCAGATTATCCATACTCTCGAATATGAATCTTTTCTAGCTTTCACTCATCTCAAAAACAATTTATCGTTTGGCAAATTTTCTTTCTGAGATGTGCGAAACGATTCTGCGTAACTAAATGTATAGTTATAACATACAAATTTTCATGTAAAATCCAATAAAATGTTCATATCTCTTTTCATACTCATATCAAACATCAGATAATGCAACAAAATAATTATAATTGAATAGTCCATAGTTTTTGTGTACTCAAAAAGTGAGTACACTCTAGAATCGGTCAGTATGTCCGTCCGGCCGTTAACACGATAACTTTTGAAAAGAGAGTCCAATCGCGATGAAATTTTCTACACAGTTCAGTCTTAACAATGTCTCGGTCGAGTTCGAAGATGGGAAGAATTGGCTGAACCATTCTTGAGTTATTGCAAAAGTACTCATTTTTTCCTATGGCTTCCTATGCGAAAATCGACCCATCCCCGCTTTCGTAAAAAACTTTTCCTATCATAGTCAAATAAAACCGCAACTATTATATACCATTCGATAGAGAATTTCACGAGCTACAAAATGGTATATAAAGCATTAAAAATTTGAGCTCAAACTTTTGGGCCAAGGAAAGATTTTTTTGAGAAAATAGCGATATTTCATAAAGGTTGGCGAAAGCAAGTCGGGGTCGAGGAATCTGAATTTGAAGTCAGATTTTGAAAATTTTGAACTCCATTGTTTGGGTGAAAGAAAGGATTTTTTAAGAAAATAACGATATTTTATAAAGGTTGACGAAAGTAAGTCGGGGTCGGTGAATCCGAATCTGAAGTCAGATTTTGAAAATTCTGAACAAAAGTTGTTGGGTTAACGAATCGTTTCTTCACTTTTTATCTCATAACTTACTCACTTGGGTGTGGTGAATTTATAGATTAAACTGTTTTCTGTCCAATTGAGACCTTCTTTAGCTCAAAGAACCAAACCGTTCACGAGACAAGGTTAAAATGCCAAGCATACACTGAAGATAGTTAATTTTTAGTGTACTCAAAAAGTGAGTACACTACTAAAATCGGTCTGTGTGTCCGTCCGGCCGTTAACACGATAACTTTCGAAAGGAGAGTCAGATTGCGATGAAATTTTCTACACAGCTTAGTCTTGACAATATCTCGGTTGAGTTCGAAGATGAGAAGGATGGGACAAATACACTTATCGACCCCCCTCATCTATTGACTTAGTTCGACTAATTAGACCCTGGGGAGTTCATTAAAAGTATTCCCAAAGGTCCCAGACCGATAGTTTAGGAGACATGTGAAAAATTAGACTTGAGTTTAAAATTGCATAAACGATTTATTTTTTGAAATAAAATGTAGTAAGTGTATCAAACAAACAGTTAAATAATTAAAAATCACTAGGTCCCCACTCAGGGTCGGTCATGTTGGTGTGGGGTGGGGGTGGGGATGTAGGTATGGGTGTGTGGGTATGTTAATCTTTTCTTGAGGTACAGCCACACCTACCCACACCCATACACTCACCCACACCCACACCCACACCCATACCCATACCCATACCCACACTCACCCACACCCACACCCACACCCATACCCATACCCACACTCACCCACACCCACAGATGACACATACGACAAACATATGAATCTTTTTTTCTTTCGTTTTATTCATTTAGATATTTTTCTTCTTGTGATATTGTTTGGATATTTTTCTCCTACGGTTGATTCGACTCTGGCGCTATCTATTTTCAAGTTTTTAAAATTAGGTTATCTCTTAAACTATTGATCTGGGACCTTTGGGAATACTTTTAATGAACTCCCCAGGGTCTAATTAGTCGAATTAAGTCAATAGATGAGGATGGGGGGAGGGGGGTCGATAAATGTATTTGTCGCAGAAGGATCCGCTAAGAAATGGCTGAGTTATCGAAAAAATTGTGATTTTTGACCAGACCATCCCTGAGGAGGGGTACGGGAATTTTTCGAAAAAAAATTTTTTGCTCATACTTATTCACAAAATACGTAAATCGACTCAGTTTTTAACGCTGATTCTGAATCTGACATTAGTTTTGAACTGAATCATAGTTTTGTGTACTCAAAAAGTGAATACACTATAGAATAGTCAGTGTGTCCGTCCGTCCGGTTGGCTGTTTACATGATAACTTTTGACAGCAGAGTCAGATTGCGATGAAACTTTCTACACAGCTTAGTCTTGACAATGTCTCGGTCGAGTTCGAAGATGAGAAGGATCGGCCGAGCCGTTCCTGAGTTATTACAAAAATACCCATTTTTCCCAATAGCTTTCTGTGGAAAAATGGACCCATCGCGACTTTCGTAAAAGACTTTTCCTATCATAGTCAATTAAAACCCCAACTATTATATACCATTCGATAGGGAATTTCAAGAACTACAAAATGATATATAAAACATAAAGAAACAAGAAGATTGACTTACCAATGACAAGGACAATTAAAGAGACCTAGGTTATATTTTGGTCCACGATCTAATTGATCCACAAATATAGCTTTATCTTCCGGTCACACTGATGATACTTCGAGGTTTTCAGATATGGAGAACTCGAATGTGTACTGCACTTCCATCGAAATACTATTAGTTGCGCAGTGACCAATAGAAATGAAGTTATAGGAAAAACGACTTTCTTAGGGTAAATCAAGGGAAAGAGTTCAAACTTGAGCTGTATTTGGCCCATGTCCTATTGGTTTGGCAACGCGCAATAGAAATCAACATTTTAAATGGTAGATTTCACAGTATAATTTTGATATTCAGACAGTCTAGGATGATTGATTTGTATGATTCACTTTTTGAAGTACACATAACTCTCAGATTTAAATCCGAAGTTTCCGCATTTTTTATTATATAAATAATTTGCTATCTAAATTCGTGCTTAAAATAAGTTTTGTATTGTTATTCTTGAGAATAAAATTAATTTTTATAAATTTGATAAATAATAACAAGTACAGAAAATTATCGAATATTTATTGGATTATGAAACTTTATTAAAAATTCAAGTATACTTTTACAAAATTATTATTTTTTTTTTAATATACAGACACAAAAAAAAACGAAAATAAAATAAGTGAAAATGATTGTAATCAGTTCACCGGCTTCATTTATTTTAATGCTAGATTTTTTTAATATCTAGTTTATATTTGTATTTTACATAAATAATAATAATTCATATTTATTATGTTTTTGCTCGTTTATATACAATTGTACAAGTTTGAACTAAAATAGAAATATTTTAAAAATGAATTCATTATAAATATAAAAACCTGTAGTATCATCAGTATTTGTTAAATATCGTTTTGAAGCTTTTTCTAAAAAGAAAACAAAAAAAAAATCAAAAATTCATTCGATATCTTCAATCAATTTTTTTTTTTCTAATTACTTTTTCGAATAAAATCCGATAGACAAATTGTATCTAGACAATCACAATTATTATCTTTAAGAATACAAAATAAACGTGGTGATAATGATTCATGTTGTGCTGAATGTAATTTTATTGTTGATTGTTCATCAAGTTGATATAATTTTTCAGATTCTTTTAATTTATTCCATAAAGTTGTCATTGGTAGATCTAATCTATATAAAAAAAAAACATATATAATAATAATTAAAATTATATATTCAATTTGTATTACTCAAAATCGCCTTCCAATGTTAAATTACTTTCATTTATATCAAATACAATTGGATTAACTGATTGTGAATCACGTGTACAATTTTTTGGTAAAAATCCTTTATCACGATGTTTATACCAAGTTCGCTTTCCATTTTCTAATTTTTCCGAAACCACAAAAACAGCAAGACATATATTGTGTTTATTTCGAAAAGATTTTGGAATCTAAAAAACAAAATTTGTATAAAATCTATGTGTAAATTTTGTATAGAAAAGAAAAAACAACAGCTACTCAAATATGAATACAAAGTGTGCTGTAAAAAAAAAAAATAATACTTCACCGTAAATTTAGAAATATTTACATAATCAAATTTATTCATTCAACTACAGTTATAAATCCTGTTCATATGTCATGAAATCTAATCATAATATATTCTCATGTATCAGAAAATTTGACATTTGTAATATGTACTATTTGAAGCGATTATAGTTGACTTGTGCTTGTGTGTCTCAATTTCGCTCTCATGTTCAGAATGTGTTTTTTGAATTCAATAGCTTTCGTCAGCTTCAAAGAAATTTTATCAATATCTATAATGAGGAAATGTTTTCAAATGTTAAATTGCTTTTTGAGACAAATTACGTGCATTATGTAGGTTTTAATGAGTTATGAATACTTTGAAAAGACTTTAAGTTTATTGTTGCTGAAATACTGTATTCTTAACGTAATTTCTAGCAGGATACTGCGATCTTCTCAGAAACGTTTGGAATTTCGACTTGAAACTTTGCATAGAGACAGATCTTAATTAGAATATTCTATTATGAAAATTTCAGATTTTTTGATTCCGTCTATTATGGCATAAGAGCATTGAAGTTAGCCGTTGTGGATAAGCAACGTGAAAAGCATGTTTTCATCATAGCTATATCTTAGAATAGAAGCACTCAAAAGATTTATAACTTTTACGATAAACTATTCACCTGAGCTTGATCCTCTAGGTATCTATATCTCATTCGAACCCAAATGATGCGCATAGTTTCAACTCTAAAACGATTTGACACTTAGAAACGCTCCCTCTAAACATGCTAGACATACTGTACATCATGCACTTGGAAGCTGACATGTTATATTCACTCCTAAATAGTACAGACACTCGTAATTTAAATAAAGAATAACATAGTAATCTTGAATGTCACTACTGAACTACGAATGTGAAAATTGTTTATTCTTATATTCTAAACGCAGTGGTGTAGCCATGAATTTTTGAGTCATGGGCAATTCATCAGCCGAACTACTTTGAGTTACGGGCACCTAAGGGCAACCGTTATGATTTCAAAAATATCTATGGGCAATAACTGTTCAAGCACTGCATAGCTCAATAATTCCATGGGCAATAACTTTTGGAGCTATGGACAATTGTCCAATGGTCCTACCCCTGGCTACGCCCCACTGTCTAAACGTTAAAACTAGTATATATGACGATGAAAGTACAGTTATGAATGATAGAACTACATGAGTAAACAAAAGTGAAAATTTGTATAAAAGAAAAATCGAAGTAATAATATCGATATCATTAGAATGTCTTATAAATCAATAAGACTCCGAAAAGATCTTTCAATGATTTTACTTGATTTCAAAATCTTCTAATAGAGAAATTCGCTGTAATCTTCACTTACATTAAGTTTATAAAATAAAAATATATATTACATGTTCATAAATGTGTTTTTTTTTATAATGATTTGTAATTGATTAATTCTTATTTGCATATGACTAATTGCGAAATATTCTAGAAAAAAAACATAGACGAAAATACATAAGGTCAAAATATTCAACCAAATTGGTTATTTGCAATTTGTATGTGCATAAAAAAACAATGTATCAATATTTAGTCAATAGACTAAGACATATTTCAATAATAATACATATTATTTTAGTGCGTAGAGTTAGATAACATCAAAGAGAAAAATCGTGTCATCATAAAAATCTCAGTTGATATTACTTACACGAATTTTTGGCCATACTGAACACATTTTTTGCTCTGCCGTTTTAATACCTTGTATACGAGTAATATATCCATTCGGTTTTGTTTCTTCTTTTTGATTGAATTTATCAGATTTATAAATATCTTTTTGTTCAGGTTTAACATCAAGTGAAAAATACAAACGATTATATTCAATATTTAATTGTTCATTTGGTTGTATTGAATTTTGAAATTTATTTAAATGTTGAATTGAATATAAAGAATTATTTTGTAAAGGTATTGCATCTCCAACTATAATAATAAATAAATAAACAAAATACAAATATATTGTCTTAAATATATTACCTTCAATAGGTTCTAATGAATCATTACGAATAAATGTATCTGACAAAAAAAAAGAAAAATTTCAATATAATTATTTCAAAAAATTGATATGTATGTCAAAGCTTACTTTGATGTGATTGGCTTTCAGAAAGTAATGCATTGACGAAATCTGTAACATGAGAATCATTTAAATCGTTCGAAGAAAAATCTATCAAGAATAAAAATTTCTTAATTTTAATTTAAAAATAAGAAAAATATTCAATCGTACTAGAATCAATTATATTTTCATTTGGATATGTATTTAATGATTCATCATTATTAATATTATTATCATTTGTATATGTTGTATCAAGAAGAGTATCTATAATGACTAAATAATTCGATTTGATGTATTATTATCTTAGACAAAAAAAAAACAAATCTTACTTGTATCAATTGATTCTTTAGTAAGCAATGCATTTAATAAATCTTGTTCTTGACAATCATTATTATTGATTGTATTGTTATGTATTGGTAAATCTAGAGAAAAAAATTTTTTTTAATTAATTTTTCTTTTTTTTTTACAAAATGTTACTTGGTTGAGATAATGTTTCATGAATTATTGTTTTTGATGAGTCATCAGAACCTGTTTCATTACATTGAACTCCTGATGAAAAAAAAAAAAAAACTATTATCTATATTATTCTTTATTAATGTTAAAATTTATTTATACCAGATTGTGTATCATGATCAGAATTTTCATCTGTAGTATCAATAACATATAATTCAACAAAATGTAATATATTTTCAATACTTTGATTATTAATAGATGATTTCAATTGAAATGGATTCCATCCATAATCTAATACATTTTGATTAAGTTTAATGAATTTTTTATGTTCATTATTGTAGAATGTAAGATAATATGATTTTGGTAAATGAGAACCAAATAAATCACGTATATGTTCATGAATTTGATCAATATTTGATTGATTATTTAAATTTGTTGTATGTCGTTTATCAGAACCACAATTAATATATGTGTTGATTGTTTGATGGGATAAAGTCATTTAAAACGTGCCCTTCGATTAGTACGATAGAAAAATGGTTTAATGTTGGAAAACATTACCACGCGCAGAATATAACGAAAAATTTCCAACTAGGATTATTCTAAGGTTTAGGAGTGTTAAAGAGGCATGTCGCCATGATCACTGATCAACTAAGAAAAAATAACTATTGAAATTTTTTCAAAATTTTAATCTTAAAAATTTTTCTTTGTTTTTTTTGTACATGTATTTTTATTTAATTAAATAATTTCTTTTTTTTATAATCAAATTGATTGTAATGACACTTCACTTTTGTATACAGCGAAAGAAAAAGGTATGTCATATGATACAATTAATTCAATAACCAATAAGAAAAATGATTACCAATCCTTTTCACATCTATTTAGGCATCTGTTATACTTATAGTGTGAGGATGTAAGTATTCTAATTGAATACTTCGTATTTTATTTATCTATCTAGTATAATTCTACGTTTGTATTCTATTCAATAGTGTGTTGTATAAAATCTTTTTTATTTAAATATATGATAATAAATTATTTATTGAAATTTAAAAAAAAAATATATATATATATAAACTTAGAGTATTGATTATCACATAGAAAAAAAAACTAAACAGATATGTTTAAACTGATGATTATATCTCATTTATCAATTTAAAAACATCAATCATAACAGCTTTTTTTTATTTGATTATTATTCATAGTCAATCTTAAAAAATTGAATCATTGTAGATAGAAGATGATCTTTTTATTTAAATTATATCAATCGGACAAGAGATTTAAAATTATGATAAGATGAATATACATATATAGATAGATAGAAGGTACAGATATATAGTATATGGTGCAATAACTACAAACAAATTTCAATAAGATCAATCCGTTTTTTCTGATAGATGCCGCTCTTTTGCTACTGATAGACGGACTTCCTGATCTAAATTTAGATAATCAAATAAAAAATTTTATCTTATTTTTTTCAAAAGTCACTAGTTTCCAACCTTCACTTTTCGAAAAATAATTATTAAAGAAAATTCCAATTTAGAATAGAAAAGAAAGGAACTGAGTAATGATCAAACGAAAAAGTTTAGATGGCATATGACTACATTTATTCTACTGGTTTGTATGCACAACTATTACCAATCATCAATATTTGTCTATTTTTAAGTGATATTGCGTCAGTATTTTACTAAATATCCTATGAAATCAATAGAGATGAGTAATAAATTGAAGTCTCACGAGTGACGTAGCCAGGAATTTTTGAGTCATAGGTATTTCATTGGCCGAACTATTTTGAGTTACGGGTGGCTAATGGCAACCGTTATGATTTCAAAAATATCTATGGGCAATAACTTTTGGAGCTATGGCCTTACCCCTGGCTACGCCACTGAGACTCATACTTTCTTCCACGAATAAATCTATAAAGAAAAACTTCTATAGGCACTTGTTATAATGCACATAAAATTTCTCGGATACTCATGCTGGCTAATCGTATATGATTGATGGATATATTCACTAGAGTTCTTTCTTTTTTGGTATGAAATCAGCAACATGGATACAACTATTTCAGTTAAATTCTTAGAACTTTCGATAAAAGTCAATCAAATTTGAGAAAATAAGATCATTCTTATTGAAAAGTATTATAATCTGATTGAGTAGTAGATCAAGACTTTTGTCAAATCAAAGTATTTCAACATGATGTTATGAAGTTCTTTAAAGATAGTATCATGAATTTTTGGACATTTTTCAAGAAAGGAAAGATCGTTCTTGGTATTCTCCTTCCTTTTAATTTCCTACTGAGCTGATTTGTCCTATAGTAAGAAACCTATTTATAAATCATTCTTTAAGAATTGTATTATAACTTGGTATAGGTAATAATAAATACAAACACCTACCTGACATTTTATTCTTGTAATTAATCTTTTGACTGAATTTTATTTGGTTTATCTTTAATCGCAACACAAATATAGAATAAAAATCAACTTCTAGAAATAAATTTTCTTGTGTTGAACATTTTATTCTTTTCTTGTGATTGTATTAATAAGTTAAGTTTTTTTCAATAAAATCCTATAGATAGTGATATTGTTAAATAAATAAAAATATGCACAGTACGATACCTGAGATACTTAGAAAATATCGAAAAAAGAAAATTTCTTTTTGTAAAAAAATATTTTATTTCTGTATACAAAAAAAACACAATTCTTCTCATTATTTTGTATATTTTAATTATGAATGAGCATATATCAGACTTGAAGTCATTTTTCTATTAACATTTTTTTTGTATGTTTTTTTTTATTTAAGTTATTTGTAGATAATTTGAATTGAATTAAACCAGGAGTAATTTACGCTAAAAATTCTTAATTAAGACGATTATTTGAATTTATTGTAGAATTTGATCGACATTATTATTAAATATCATATTTATCTAAAACTAAAAAAAATAACTTATATATATGTAATAAAACATTAAAAAAATCATTTACTTTTGCTCGTTTTCGTTGTGGTGAATAAGTTCGTTCTAAAGATAAGAATATTTTTAATATATAAAATTATTTTAAAAATAAAAAAACAAACCTGTAACAACACTCAAAGATCTTTGTCTAACAGATTTTGCTATATAAGAAAAACAAAAAAATTTTTATTTTTATTTCAAATTTCAATAAAATTATTTTTTCTTACGTGGTAATCGAATAAAATCTGATAAACAAATTGTATTCCAATCAGGATTATTATCTCGTACAAGAACACATAATAAACGTGGTGAACATGAATCATGTATTGCTGAATGTAATTGAACAACATTTTTTTCATCTAATTGATGAATTATTTCAAAATCTTTTTTAGATTTATTCCATTTTGTTATCATTTGTAGACTTAATCTAAATAGAAAAAACAAAAAAATTTAAATAAAGATTAATTTCAATTTTAACTTACATAAAATCTTCATCATTTGTTAAATTACTTTTATTTAAATTGAATTCAATTGGATTAATTGGATTTGTATCTTTTGTATATTGATCTGGTAAAAATCCTTTATCAGGATGTTTATACCAAATTCGTTTGTCATTATCTATTGCTTCTAATACAACTATTATACGAAGTTTTACATTAGATTGAAAAGCATTTGAAGGTATCTATAAATAAGAAATTATTACAAACAAACAAAATAAAGAAACAATTGAAATTTAAAAGTACAAAAGATTATAGTTCATGAAAAAAAAAAAAGCTTTTTTTTCGCAATAGACTTACTCGAATTCTTGGCAAAATTTGACGCATTTTTTCTTTATTTGTTTTAATACCTTGTATACGAGCAATACGTCCATTTGTTTTATCTGCACGTATACTAAATTCATCAGATTTATAAATATTTCTTTGAAAAGGTTTAACATCTAATGAAAAATATAATCGATTCGATAATAAATTATGTATTTGTGAATGTTGAATAACAGCTGGAGTTGTCGTTAATGATAGATCTAATAAATCAACAACAAAAAAGACAATATATGAAAGTGCTGTATTCATATTAATAAATAGTATTTTAATTAAAATTTTCATTGTTTTTAAATATGTTACCTCCAGTCATTTGTGATAAAACTTCATTATTGTCCTGTGAAATATCGTCACCTGTTGCAATACTGTTTATAAAACAATCTATATAGAATAAAAGATTTTAATTTCTTGAGACATTTTATAATAAAATTATTACTTGTTTCATTACGAATATCATCCATTGATGAGTTTTCATAACTATCATTGGATAAGCTTTGATCATGTTGAATTTCTAAGACACAAAACAAAAAAAAAAAACGAATCATATACAAAATCTTGTTTATATAATTATTATTACGATTTGAAGAACAAATATGTGAATGTATCAACGATTGATTTACAACATATAATCTCGTACATGATGGCATACTCTCAATATTATCAATATCTATTGAGGAAGTTGTTTGAAATGGATTTAATTGATTTCGTAATAGAGTTTCAAGATCAACGAAAGACATTGTTGTCGTATCATATACGACAATTTGATATGATTGTGGTAGACTTGAATAAAATTCATGACTTACATATTCATTAACTTCTTCCATACTTGTTTGTTCATTAAATTTTCTAGTGGATCTAGTTAGACTTCCACATATAATCAAAGTTTCAACTGATCCCTTGGATAAATCCATGTCAAATTTTGTTTCTGTTATGAGACATGAGAAAATAATTAGTATAGACATTTTATATATAGAACAATCATGACTAATATGAAATATCCGAACTAGTTTGAAACTTCCAAGCTAAATTCAATAACTATAGTAGATGTGTTTTATCGTTCTTTTCTTCCTTTCTTCAGGTAGTAATACAGAACGCAAAAGAATAAATAAAAGTAACATACATCAAACTGCAAAGCAGTACTGAGAAACGAAAAACTACACATCAATTTTCTTGTTAGACAATGACCTCATGGACTTTGATCATTTACTTCTCTCATAGAATTCACTCGTTCTTAGTTAATCCCGATGTTCATTATAATGATCTTATACAAATGGTTAGTAATCATTACAAACTTATTTTGGATAATTATTTATTAGAAATATATGATACACGTTTTAGACGTTATATAATTCTTAATGAAGAATATTTTATTAATCTACAAGATCATTTATTAAGAACAAATGTAAATACATTAAATGGACGAATTATAATACGACCATTACCACCAAAAAATTCTATACGAAATTATTTATCAAATGATTGTAAACGTAAACGAACTTCATCATTTTCACCACAAAATGATTATATAATTATTTGGCTTGATTCATATATTGAACAATCAGATAATTGTAATTATTTTAAACATAAATTTACTATATTAACAACATTAAATATATCTCGTATAATGTTAGATTATGAAATTTGTATTGATGATTTAATACAAATAAATTCAAAAAGAAAAAATACAAAAAAAAAATTTTTAAATATATTTAATAATAAAGATGAATGTTTAGAATTTTTTAAACAAATTGAATCAAAAATAAAAATTTTATTTATAATATCAAATTTATTTATTAAAGATATTATTCCAATTATTATTCAACGTGTTCATATTATTTATATTTTCGTTAATAATAATTTATTTTCATATGAATGGATATTTAATTATAATAAATCAAATCTATTAATATTTGATAATTATCTATGTTTACTTATTCGTTTAATACGAGATCTTGCTAAAGCTTTTATTGAAAAAGCTGAATATACTTCAAAATTATCATTAACACATACAATTACTTTGTTAAAATGGGCAAAAGAATTATATAATCGTGCTAATGAAATAGATAAACCATCATATATTAATAATCAAAATTTCATTGATCATCGTTTACAAATATTAGAATTAAATTTGACATGTAAAAAATCAAATGAAACTATTAATAATGAACATGATGATAAACTTGCTCTTGAATGTGATGAAGGTTGATCACTTCCTCTTTCTCTTTTTTTTTATAATGAACAGAAAAATGAATCTGTTTTATATATAGTTGTTGAAATAAAAATAAAGAAAATCATACTCAAAAAAAAACACAACACCGATTTTATCTTATCGAATAAAAAATATGTATTTATTTGTTAAATGACATAAGTACTAGATAATTTTATTGAGAATTTTTTAAAAAAAAAGCGCAAGAACGAATAGTGAAAAAAAACTGTTGTTTTTTAATCTAAAATATAAAAAAAAAACAACAACGTTAAAAGCGAGGTTCTGGACGTAGTGGAAAACCAGGTGGAAGATCCATCATTGGTTCATCATCAACAAACATCATAAAACCTAGAATTAAAAAAAAAAGACAATAATAATATTTTGAAAATTATCATTTAATTCAATTCTGGAATTGATTGACCTTCAAGACCTGCAGGCATACCACCTGGACCATGAGGAGGAGGTGGCATATTTGATGGAAAAACAGGTATTTCACCTGCCATACCTCCTCTTGCTAAATCACTCATCATAGCCATAATTATTGGAGGAGGTAAAAATGCAGCACCTGGTGGTAGTCCAATATATTCAGCTTCCTAATATTATATATGAAGAAGATAAAAAAGAAAAATTTAAAATAAAAGTTTTCTTTTTATTTACTCTAGGTAAATTTGCTTGCTGTTGTTTTGGTTGTTGTTGTTGTTGTCTTGGATCTGCTCTATTTTGTTGAAAACTTTGTTGTTGTTGTTGTTGTTGTTGTTGTCCAGTTGGTGATGGTGGTGGTCTAAATGCTTGTGGTGGTGGTCCTCCACGTGGAGGTACAAAAAAAGGAACAGCACCAGTTGTAAACATAAATGGAAATGGTATAAATTCTAGATTATCATCTTGATCATTTTCACCACTATGTATACGATGTAATTCTTCTGAAACTCTTTTTTCAACTATTGGAGTTAATCTTTGTAATATAGTAGCAACAAGTTTTTCTTCATCTTCACGTGTTATTTCTTTTTTTTCTTTTATTTTATCTTGTTTATTTGATGATACATCATTAATAATTGAAGTTTCTTCTTTTGGTTTTTTTTCATTAATAAGATTTTGATTTGCTTGAAGTTTAGCTTGTTTTAATTGTTCTTCTTGTTGAATTTCACTTATATGTGGATATACTTGACGTATACGTGTTGTTGATGTATTACCACCTTGTTGTTGATCTGGACGAATTGGTATTGTAGGACCTTGTTGTGTTTCACCACGAGATAAACGTTCTTCTAATGTTACTTTTGGTTTTGTTTCTGTTGTTGTTGTTGTAGTTGTTTGTTGAAATGGTCTTGTATTATTTTGCATTAAATTAGGTAAAACATTGAGTCCAGTTTGTGGTTGTACTATGATATTTGTTGGATCTAATTTATTTGAAAAGAAAATTTTATAATGATAATAAAAATATAAAAATTACAAACCTCGTTGTAAATTTTGATATACTTGTGGATTTTGTTGAACATAAGGTGGTAAAGGTCGTTCAGGATGAACAAAAACAACACGTGGTACAGAACCATCGGCAACTTCAACAGTATCACCATCATCTATATGATAAAAACGTAAAAGTTGACGAATATTGTCATCTTCATTTTGAATGACAACCCTTGGTGGTAATGTTTCAGATGATGGATATATATTTTGTTGTTGTATATTCAATGAATCCAATGTAGAACCAGGATTAACTTGATTTTGAGAAAAAGGTTCAGATGGATTTTGAGCTTGTACAGTTGTTGAAGAAGTTTTTTGCGTCGGTTGTGATTGAGTAGATGATGATGTAGTTGGTTGTTGTGTTTGAGAAGTTGACTTTGATGAAGATACATCATGAACTTCAGATTGATCCTTATCGGGAACTGGTGAAGATGATTGATTTGTTTTTTCTTTAACATTATCTTTTCTACTTGCTATTACTTTAAAAAAACCAGGTAGAAGAAAATGTGAATCATGTTCTACATCCGAGGATGTAATTACTGCTTTGACAATTGATTCAATTTTATCAGCATCTAATGGTTTTGTACCATTCTATATAAAAAAGGAAATATACATACATAATTAATTAAAAATAAATAAATAAATACTAGTTACTTCAGTAAGAAATTGATAGGCCATAATAGCATGTGTTCGACTTAAATTCATATTTTGAAAAAGTTGATCAAATGCCGAAGGTTGAATTGTTGATGATACACCATTATAATCATCTGTTGAATATAATTCAAAACCAAGTTTAACTAAATCATGAACAATTGGAGGTAATTGATTTGTTCGAACAACATAATCAACAAGACTCGCCCATGTATCAAGAAATTGATCTAATGTTAATGTATCACGTTTTCCATCAACTAATGGTATTTGATCATGAATATGTTCCCAAAAAGCTCTTGTAGCTCGACTTAAACGTGCTTCTAAATCACCACCACCTGAACCTTCTTTTCTTGCAGCTGTTACATGAAACTATGAATAAAAAACAAAATTTGTTTTTCAAATATATATATATTTAAAATTTTTACTTACTAATAAATAAAATTCAACATCTTTCCATGTTACAAATTCTTTATTTTCAATATCTAAATATTGAAAAAAATAAAAAAATAATGTTAATTTTCAAAATAAATTTTTTTTTTGTTTACCAAGATTAACATGAAAAAAATATTTTGCTTTTTGACGTTGAAAATCTGTTAAATGTTTTGAATCACCTTTTCCAATTGTAAAATTACTATGATCATGTATATCATGATCTTTATTAGATGTAGAAGTAACTGTTGTTGTTGTTATTGTTTCAACTTTTTTATTATCTTTATCTGGAGTTGGACTACTAGAAGGCGTTTTAACTGTCGTTTTTGTTGTATTCGTAGTAGTTGAAGTAGAAGAAACAGGTGTTGATTTAGATTCTTCTTTATGTTGAGTTGTTCCAACTGTATTGCCTTCATTCTTTTTATCTATATTAGTATCTAATAAATTATTTGATATTATATTTGTCTTCATACCTTGATGAGAAGATTCTACTGATGATAGTTTATCTGCATGTACAGTACTATTCAAATCATCGACCTTTTTTGTTGTTTTTCCACCTTGCTCATTATCAATTGATGATAATGGTGATTTTCTTGCTTCGTCCTCATGTTTTGTTTTTTGATCATCACTAACAACTGTATTCACATTATGATCCACAGTTGGAAGATTTGTATTAGAAGTTGTAGTCATAACGAATTTTATGATTAAATAGTATATATGTCCTTGCTATTACCTTGTTTACTATGTATATTACTGTCGCAAATAGGTATCTGATGAGTAAAGAAATATAGTAATAAAGACAAAATTTTGGAACGATGAATTATCAATAGAGACACTCACCTTCAAGTCTCATACACCGAAGCAAAAAGAAAAAAAGAGTCATTATTACATACGACTATATAGAAGTCATGCATCATTGCTTTTTTTTTTGCTTCTCGTTCTTTCCTTTGATTATTCAAGTGCACGTACATACAAGCTCAAGGACACATGCCATCTACAAACTTTGTTCTTGACTTGAGATATTTATTCACAAAAAAAAAAAGAAAAATGAAATAAAACGATAGAATAAATGACAACATGAAGAAATGAAAATAATAATAATAATAAAGTAAAAGATAGATTTTTGTTTTTAATTATTATCGTTTCATATATACAAAACTAAATAGTAGAGCAGCACCAATAGCTGTTGCAACTCCTATATAGATCATTGATTTCCATGACTGTTCATTCATTTGATTATCTGATGATAATTGTAAAATATTATCATTATTAACAAAATCTACTTCAATATCTTTTATTTCATTATTCACATTTTCATTTATTAATTCACATTGATTATCACATAAAGATACGGAACAAGAAGATGATTTAGTCTAAAAAGAAAAAACAACAACAAAATATAATATTCTTCTATAAATTTTTGATTTTGTTCTAACTTACTAATTTTATTTGTTCATCAAGTAAAAATTGAACTATAGTTTCATGTTTTAAATGTTGTGCTATATCAAGAGCTGTTAAACCATTATTTGTTGTTGATTGAATATTAGCACCAGAATCTATTAAAGCTTTAACTGAACCTAAATGACCATGTTGTGTTGCCATTATTAATGGACACCAACCTTTTGAATCACAACGATTTATATTTGCACCATATTTAATTAATAGATGTATTAATGATGATGAACAACCAAAACGTGCAGCTAACATTAATGGTGTCATCATTTTTTCATCAATTATATCAAAACATGGTTCGATTTCTGCACCATGTTCAAGTAAAAATTGACATATAGATAATTGTTCATTATTACCATTTGTTGTTGAACTTTTTGAATGTGATGACATACAACATGCCATTAATGGTGTTATTTGTTCAGAACTTTTATTATTAACATTAGCACCAAATTCTAAGACAAATAATGATACAAGAGAAAAATGACATGAATATGCAGCATGTATTAATGGTGTCCATCCACCAGATTTAAAACGACGTTCAATTGATATTGTACATGATGATTGAGAATAAATATTTCGTAATGTATTAATATCACATATATCAATAGCTGTTTTAATACGTTGTTCAATAGAATCTTCTTTACTTGTTGTTGTTGATGATGAAAGATGTAATAATGATTCAGATAATTTATTAGCTAATATACGTGAACGTATTCGTCGTTCTTCTTCATTATCATCATCATCATCATTATTATTATTATCATTTGTTGGTTTTGAATGATATGGTTGATGATGAAGTCCATTCATATGATGAACATGAGTTGGTGGTCGACGCGCCATACTAGTTAACATGATTACAATGTTATTCGTTTCTTTTTTTTTACAGAATAATGATGTAAGAAAATTAACTTTCACAATGCAACATTTTATTCATCATTTTTTTTTTTTTGTTGCTTGTTACTCTAATATTCCCTGTGACTCATAAATATCATTATTATTGGTGATTAAATAGAAAAAACCCGATTGATAGATGTCGATAGACAACTTATGAGTATCAATAGATTATAAAATTAGATAAAAGATAAAAACTATCGTTATACATTATTGAATGTTTTTTTTTTAATATTTTGCTTTCAATAGATAATCTTACCTTTTACTTTTATTGATATATATATATCTCGTATATATGTAATTAATGAAGATATATGAATCATAGGGGTTAACTATTTCGTAATATGTAGGAGTATCATTCTAAACAATACGAATGTTAAGTGACGCAAATGATTAGCTATTAATAGCTTAATGTCATTTTGGTCTATGAATGAAGATAAATATAGAATAAATATTTTCTATATTAATCACCTGAGAAAAATAAATTATATAATATAAATTACATAATAGATATATATATTGAATCAAATTTAAATATTTAAAATAACAAAATATAAATCAAGAATAAAAGAAAATATTTCAAGGTTAAATTTTTATCATAACATTTATGTACGATATTCAATAAATAAGAATTAAAAATCATTAATTTGAAAGTTAAAAGTCTTTATTTTATATACTTGAGTATTTTATTTAAATTCTTACTTTTTAAGAAAGTACAATCAAAAAAAAAACAACAACTAAGTGCTAAACAAAAATCTCGAATTTCATATGATGAAGATACTGCATTTTTTTGTTTTTGAAAGATTCATAGATCTGAAATATAATGCACAGAAATTCAATAAATCGATTTTAGTATTAAAAAACTTATTCGAATCTAGTGATTCTCTACTTATTACTAAATAAATATTATATTACAATGTAATTATTTTATTAATTCTATATGAAATATATATCTTTTCTTTTCATTTAATTTCAATTCACATCATTTAGTAAAACTATATTTTAATTTGAACTTTATGTAAATATGTTATTTCTTTTTTTCTTATTCAAGGTATCGTAATGATTCAATAGAATAACTTGACTATGTATATAAATGACTATAAAAATTTACTATCTTAATCTACTATAGATATTGAAATGTTTTTGATAAACGTTTAGAATATACCATATTATCAGTGAAAACAATAGCTATAAAGAATAATCATTGGACTGGATTTTATTTTCTATAGAATAATATATATATATATTCGGTGCATATACATCATATAAACAAAATATCCAGGCATCTATTCTATTCTTTTGAAATAGAAGAGAGAAGAAAAGTCTATAATTTTCTTTATTTTTCTAGTCAAACTACTAGATAGAAACATTATCACTTTTCGAAAAATCAACTGTAGTATAAACATATTAACGATGTATAGTAAACAATATCTGTTACTTACAATACTGTTTACGACTATTATTTTATCATTATGTACTGCTCAAAATCCAGGAAAAAGTAAGATTTTTATAGATAATAAATTTTATTAATAATAAAATACTTTCTATGATTATAGGTAATGACTTATCCGGTGCAAAGAAAAGTGTAGTTCATCAAGACAAAAATAATGATGATGATACAGATGATGATAGTGATGATGATCCATCTAGTGATTATGGTCGACAACCACCATATAATGTAGCAGATGTTGGTTATCGAATACGTTCACGTTGGCCACCAGCAATAGTTTCACCATCATATGAACTTTTAAAAAATCAAATGGATTGGTCTCGATTTATGAATCGAAAGTAAATATATTTAAAAACAAAAAATAATTTTTTCGATTTATATTATTCTTTTTTTTTTTAGTATGGTTCCACCATCATCACCACCTCTTTCATATAATACTAATCCAATGCTTAATATGGGTACATCATGTAAATCATTAATTGATCCACAATATCCGATTTTTTCTGATATGTGTGGTGCTGTACCACAAGCACGATATGGATTACCAAATTCATTTGGTCATTATGATCGTTGGCAACTTGCACATCTTTTAACAACATTAATTGGTTCAACAACAGATCCTGTATGTATACGTTCATTACGTCATTTATTATGTCCAATGCTTTTTCAACCATGTCGTGTACGACATGAACCACCACTTGTACTTCCATGTCAATATTATTGTCGAGGTTTGTGTTTGTTATGTTAAATATGAAGAAGAAGAAGAATTTTATCGTTTGTTTGTTTATTTAGCTGTTAAAACTCAATGTAATATACCTGCTCTTGATGTTATACCTTGTGATCTACTTCCAATGGCATCTGATATTTGTCCAAGTATATGATTGTTTTTTTTTTCTTTGAATTTCAATATATCTTTTTTTTTTTTAGATATTCAACCATATGTTTCAGTTATGTCTTCAGGATCAACACCTGCTGAAACTCAACCAGGTATATTATTGAAGAATTTAATATCTTATCTATATTATTTGTTTAATAGTAGCAACACAAAATGCAGTTCCATCAGCAGATCAACAAACAGCAAGATCATTTACTTCTCAATCATTCAAACAAACTGTTCCATCAACAGTTAATGCAGCACCAGCACCTTCACCTGTATCATCAATACAAACACAAACACCTGTAAATTTTTATAATCGTAGACCATATGAAAATGAAGGTATTGTTGATCATCGACAAGCATCAAGATATACACCATTAACACAATCAACATTTAAAACACGTCCTACAGTTGATTATTATACTTCAAATGAAGCACGAGTTGCACGTGGTCCAATGTCATCAGCTTTTAAAAATTAGTTATTCTTGTCTTATTTTTCGGCTTTTATCCTTTTAAAAACAAAAAAGAACATGTTTAGTAGATAGTAGTTGTATGGACTTTTTTTTTTCTTCTTATTGTAATAAACAGTTGATATTGTGAAGCTCTCAAAAAAAAAGAAGACAAAATCAAATAGGTTTTTTTTTTTTATTAGCCAGCATGAAGTAATCAAATCGTACCTATCGTTTTAATATGGTCAAAATATTCAATATCATTTCATTATCCTTATTTTCAAATATAGAAAATTACAGGATGTTAACTATTCTTTATTCTGATAAATTTATATATGAAAATAATTTAAGAATATTTCAGATGTTTTTTCTATAGAATAAATTTTGAATCAAATGTTTAAGAAATATGTTACTTTTGTCAAACTTTATGCTTTTCGTTGAAGATAAACAATGTGATAAATATGAGTCGTTTTCGAACTGTGTAGACGCGAATGTTGCGTTAACATTCACGAGAGAATCTTTTCAGATGTCAAATCGTTTTTTTGACCGAGATAATGTTCATTTGATGAATACTAGTTTTAAGACCTTCGTGTTCTCCAGATATCAAAATTTTAGTAAGTTTTTCAATAAAAAGCTAATATCTTCAGATTACGTGGAAAAGTAACTTCTGAGTTTTAACTTCTATGGAGAACAATTTTAAAAAAAATTTCAGAGATTTCATACTATCAAAAAGAAATCTAAATGACAACTTGCTCTATATTAATTTTCGAGAACTTTATCAATTATTAGTTGAATAAAAAAATACTACTTTATTTCATTATCTATAATTGATTGACAATATTTTCAATTCAATAGAGTTTTATCATTTAAAAGAATTTTTTTTTTTTTTATTGAAATCACTGTCGAATCGGAAAGCTCGAAGTCATTGTATTACTATATTGCATTAAACTCCAAAAGCCAATACGAAAATATAATAAATGTACTATTTCAATGTGAAATATTTATAACTGTTCGTTTTCATTATACACAATTAGAAGTGTAGACTGATGAGTTGAACCGCCATAATACAAAAATAGATATTTGAAATTTCTGATGTTTCAAATCAGATTTTAGAGATATTACCATGCGATTTTTATTAGTCATAGATCAATGCACCGGCTTACATCTCGTACTGATCATAGATATCAGTTTCCTATTCTTTTTTCTAATTTCTATTCAATAAAATATATCATTAAAACACTTTAATTTGATCAGAAATCTGTTTCATATCATTACGCTTTCTTATTTGAGTCTAAAATAGTCGAATCGTGTTTTATAAAATTTCTATTAACAGTTTTATCATTTAAGAAATGTTTTTTATCGTAAAATAGAATTCAGATTGATTTCAAGATAAACATATCATTTTTGAAAATAAAAATTTAACTATATTAATATTACAGACACAAAAAAAAATAAAAAAAATGTATATAGATGAGAAAAAGAATGAAAATTCTTCACAAAAATCAGAAAAATGTTTATTTGTTCGGTATGCGGGAATATAGATGAAAATTTTAATAATTGTCAGAAATTTATCATTTAAAAAATTTAACTATTATTTTTTATTTGTTTTCAATGCTCTTGTAATTGGTAATCTAAGAAGAAAATAAAAAGAATTTCAATGTTTAATGAATTATTAGGTACTCAATAGGATTATTGCAAGGTTCACTATCATATTGATTTGTTTGCGTTTGTGCAAAATTTGAAACTAAAAAATAAAATAAAATGAATATAAAACAACTTTTTTTTTGTTTTAAACTAAATATCCTAAGTAAAGAATATTTTTCTGTTTCACAACGAAAAAACACCTATTAAGTGATCATATCTATTTGTTGTCATTCTAATATTGATGTTCATTCACTATTGCTTGAAATTGAAACATCAATACTATCTTGCTGAGTATTAGACTTTAATAATAAACGTAAACTGCTAAACTCTATAAGACGCTCTAAACTATTCATTGACAATAAGAATTTTTATGATAATTACAATGAGATAAATTTAGTCTCCATTCGAAATTCCTTTTAATCCTTTTAGTTAGTTGCTAATTAAGATAAAACATTTTACTTACATTCCTTAAAATCTTCACTATTCCATGGTGGACATTGTGGATAATATATGATAGATGAATCATCGGGAAAACTTTTACTATGTAATAATAGAATTTGTATACGAAAATAATTAAGAACTTGTATAGTTAATGTTGAATCATTTTGATTTTTGAAAGATTCATTATCACCTATAATAAAGAAAAAATGTATTTAAACTAAAAAATTCAATAGATCTTCAAATATAAATTATTACTTAAGTTATTAATTAATCCTTCAGATTGATTGCTAGATGATGTTCTATATGCATTCACATTATGAATCATTCCAGGCGCTTCCTTGACAATTTCCAATGGTACACTAGTGAACAAAATTTTTTTAATATGTATACAAAGAAATTGAATAGAATAAGATAAATATTATCTTAATGTTTAATACTAAGAATATTAAAAAAACAAATAATTATTTTGTAATATATTAAATGAAAATCATGATTGAAAGAATAGGCTAAGTTATCAATCAGAGTACACAAAAGATCTATATTCACATCGATATCCACATACATATCCTATCATGAATGACAAAAGAATTGAGAAATTGATTATCTTAAGATAAAGAGAAAAGTTGTCGAAATCAGAATCTAATTCGACTACGGTGACGGAAAACATAGTTTATTTTAGGTTGGATCGAGTCGAATCTGTTCACAAAAATTTGACACACTGATGATCGATAAGATACTATGATAATATCTTTCTGTTTGTGAAAGAAAAGATGACGTATGATTTTTTTTTGTAAGAATAATAACTTACATGAATGATTTCTCATGAATATTAAAATAATTCGGATTCTTTTTATCTCCATTTCCTAAGTCAATATAATAGATAGAACTTAGTTTATTATCAGTAATTATTGATATTTTTAACCATTTCCAACCGGTTCCAAGTGTACAATGAAACATTTCAGGAATCTAGAAAATAAAAAAAAAGAACAATTATTATCTACTAATTAGAATATATTTTCAATACAAACTTCTCCTGATAATATCATTGAATATTTATTATCAGAATTAAAGAATATTGTAGATCCATTAGAACTCTGAATTGAAATTTTTAAAATTTGTTGCATAGATTTTGCCTTTAATACTATAAATAAATAATCACAAAGAATTGATATATAATTATAAAACTATATTAAATTACAAGTAGAAAGTTTATTTGAACGAAAATTAATTGGCAATGGTATTGATGAGTTCGTTTGAAAGAACTCAATATAAAGTTGTGAATATTTAAGTTCATAGTTAGAATTAACATCTTTTTGTTTTGTTAATTTGGTATCTTGTTCTACACCTATAAAATTACAATATAAATAGAATTT